>PVJL010003901.1:0-136779 GCA_004026885.1 Lyroderma lyra
ATGAATATATGATTTTTTCTGCTTTCTTGTTGTAGTTGATCTTCAATTTTAAAGCTTTGTGGTCTGAGAATACATTTGGTATGATTTTAATGTTCTTGAATTTGCTGAGGCTAGTTTTATGTCCCAGCATATGGTCTATCCTTGAGAATGTTCCATATGCACTAGAAAAGAATGTATAGTCTTGTTTTGTCAGATCAAATGTCATGTAAATTACAGTTATGTCCAATTGCTATAATGTATCATTTGAAGCAGGTAATTTCTTATTTATTTTATGTTTGATGATCTGTCCATGGCTGTTAAGTGGGTGTTTAGGTCCCCTGCTAAAATTGTGTTATTGTCAATTTCTCCTTTCAGATCTGTTAATAGTTGCTTTGTAAATTTTGGAGCTTCCTGGTTGAGGACATATATATTAACAAGTGTCATGTCCTCTTGTTGTTGTATTGTCCTTTTTATCACTATGAAATGTCCATCTTTGTTTCTTGTTACCTTTATCCTGAAGTTTGCTTCATCAGACGTTAGTATGGCAACTTTTGCTTTACCCTGGATGCCATTTACTGGGAGTATTGTTTTTTACCCTTTCACTCTGAGTCTGTGTTTGTCTTTTTGACTGAGGTGTGTCTCTTGGAGACAGTGTATGGATGAGTTTTAATTTTTAATCCAGTCTACTACTCTGTGCCTTTTCAATAGTGAGTTTATTCCATTTACATTTAGAGTGATGATTAAAATATGAGGATTTCTTATGCCCATAACTTTTTTTTAGTTCTTTGTTGTTGTTGTTGTTGTTGTTGTTGTTGTTGTTGTCCCAACTCTTCCCCATTTATTTTGATTTTTTGGTTCAAGTTGAATAGCCTTCAGTATTTCATGAAATGCTGGCCTCATGCTAGTGAATTCCCTCAGCTTCTGTATGTCTGAAAAGGTCTTTATTCCTCCTTCATATCTAAAGGATAATTTCACTAGATATATTATTCTTGGCTAGTAGTTTCTCTTTTTTAATATTTAGGATATTTAATTCCACTCTGTCCTGGATTGTAGAGTTTCTACTGAGAAGTCTTATAATAGCCTGATGGGATTTTCTTTAAAGGTTATAGTTTGTTTGTTTGTTTGTTTGTTTGTTTCCCCCCTAGCTGCCTTGAGAATTCTCTCTTTGTCTTTGATTTTTGACATCTTCAGTATAATGTGCCTTGGAGAAGATCTGCTGTGGTCCAGGTAGCTAGGGGACCTATTTTCTTTTTGAATTTTGGATTTCAGCTATTTCCATAGGTTTAGAAAGTTCTCATCTACTATTTGTTTGAGTAAGCTTTCTGTATAGTTCTATTCTGCTCCTTCTGCTTTTCCTATCATTCTAATGTTGTTCTTTCTAATGGAGTCAGATAGTTCTTATAGAGTTCTTCAGTTGTTTGTTTGTTTGTTTTTATTTTTTTTAACTCTGAAGTCCCTACCTTTTTTCTGTGTTATTTCTATGTTCCAATCTTCAATATCACTAATTCTTTTCTCCATCTAATTGACCCTGTTTTCAGTGGTAGTTTTAGTTCATTTCTCAGTTATTTTATTGCATTATTTATCTCTCAAATTTCTATTTGATTTTTTTTCATGTTTTCAATTTCTTTATTAAAATGTTTCTCATGTTCACAGATTACCTTTCTGAGATTATTTATCTGTGTCTGGGTTCTCTGCCAACATTCTTTCTGCTTTCTTAGCATCTTAAGAACTACAGCCTTGTATTCTGTGTTACTTAGATCATATATTTCCAGATCTGTGAGCATCTTTTCTGGAGATTTTTCATTTTCTTTCTGAGCAGCTTTGAATCCTAAGGTATTCATTATATTTGATGTGTTTCTTTTTCTGGGCATAATGGCTTTTTTCCATGGCAGATATAGAGAGGTCTTCCTGCCTGCCTTCCTGCCTTCCTTTCTTCTTTCCTCCCTTCCTTTTCTTTCTTTCTCTTTTGCTGTAGTGTCTTCCAATATTTTTCTCTTTGTTATTTGAACTCCTGTCTCTGGGAGCTTTCCTGCAAGGTGGGCTTTTCTTCTTTTGATCAAGTTGCCTTAGTCTCTATGTTTTTCCTCTTTTGGAAAATGTGGTGGGTGATGGTGTATTATGCCTCTAAGGTCAGTGCAGGCAAAAGCTGCTGTGCCTGTGATTTGGAGTTTTCCTGAGCTCTACTGATGATTTCCACAAGTGCAGGGTTTGTCAGAAAGGGTGTGGATTTGTTTTCTTTTTACAGCTGACTGTAGACTAGACACTAGATAGACTTGGGAAGGGGGTGAGCTTTGTGAGAGAGTCAGGGGAAGCAGCCAGGCTAAGTGTCTTTGGTTTCTGCCTGGGCTTGGGAGTGGTGTGATCTGTGGCTGCTTTGTTCCCTGTGGTAGCTCCCCTGGTTGCTGACTCTGCTGCAACATTAGTTAAGGCTCTTGCAGGACAGTCCCAGAGCGGGCTGTGATCACATCAGTCACAGAACAAGTGTGCACCACTGGCTCAGCCTTGGTCCTTTCTCTTGAGCTAGCATTTCACCCAAAACTGTGTTTTATTCTGGTCAGTGTTTCCAGGCAGCCGTCTCTCAGTTTCAAACTTGCCCAGAGCCAATTTGTGGTCACCATGCCACGCTGCAGCTGGGGGTCCTACTCTCTCCCAGGGCAGTTCAGATGCTTTTGTTCAGCCTCTAAACATCTTGAAGATGGTATGTTGCCATTGCATTTTATTTGTGTTAGCTACAGATATTAGTATTGCATCTCTTCCTTTTATACTATCTCAATAGGTCTTTCTTAACAACTATCTCAATAGGTCAATCTTAACAACTTCAAGGCCACTTTTGTTGAAGTAAGAGTGAAGATAAAGCCAGGAAAGTGGGCATCTTCGGTTGGATGACCAGAGGGTCCATGGTGGGATCATTTCAAGAAGCAGTGTTTGTTTTAAAGATTTTAACCATATGAAGTTTAATGTATTCACTTTATGCTATTGGGTTTTTTGTTTTATTTGATTTGTTTGTTTGTTTGTTTATTATCACAGAAATATCTCTAACCCTAACGTCATTTTTAACATCTTGCAGTTTGTGACCTCTATCTTTATTGTTACAGTTTTCAAAGTTAGTTATAATTTAAGTTATGTGTGGAAAGGAGCTCTTAACTTAGCCCTAATTTATTATTATTATTATTTTTATTGCTATTGTTATTATTATCATTTCTTTAATTTGGGGAAATTAAATGAAGCTAAACTGTTATCTCTAAGAGAACTTAAACTAAATCTATAAAAAGATTTTGCTGCATGAAAAAGGAAACATAAACAACACTTTTGATAGAATTAAAGTTTTTGGCACAACATTTATTCATAACTTTAGAATGGCATACATTAACACTGTTTTTTTGCCATTTAACTCCTGTTTTCTTTGAAAATGTGTTCATTTTGCTGTGTTGCACCTATAATTGTCTGAACCTTAAAAATAGCAGTGTAAGCATGACTTTCTTTCCTTTTCAAGTTTCTGCTTTTATACAGAACTAATGACATCACATTTAGAAATGTTGATATAGCACTCCTATTGATTAACTTTATTTCCCAAACCCAAATTCAAAAGTGATGTGAAGAGAATCAAAGTTAATTACAAGAAGGCATGAACATTGCTACAGGAGACTTTATTGTGGTCATGTTTGTGAAAACTACTTAGGCTCCTATATATAGTCTTACAAATTATCACATAAAGAGCAATTGCAAGGAAATAATGCAGTTAAAAAGGTAGCATATACTCATATGAATAGACTCTAACAATTCCTTGAACATTTAACTTTAAGTATAGTCATGTTTATTACAAGTACAACCTGTGAATGGAATTAAGATGTATTATTGAAGTTCAACACATTTTACTAAACACAGTGTTTTAATTAGATGCATAGTATTTAGTTACATACATTGTTTCTGAGTCACATTGCCTCAGTTCAAATCCTAGCTCTGTCTTTGTCTAATTAGGATATCTTAGGAATATTTTTAAAACTTTTTAAGCCTCAACTTACATTTATTTGAAATTAACATAAAAATAGGATCATCTCAATGTATTTTTGTTACAACAAAATTATATGATTTCTCTTAGACAAGTAGTGCTATATAGTTTTTAATGAGCATTTACTAAGATACCAAACACTACTTAATGGGTATAAATAATGATTTATTTATTTGATAAGCTCAAATATAATTTTTTTAAATTGACACATTCTTATGTAAGAAACAAAGACGTATTTAAGCTAATTTAACATGAGGGAATGTATTATAAAGAGGAATAATGAGTGGTTCAAAAAATCAAAAGCAGGAAATAGAGAAGAATTGGACTTCCCTGAGGTAGTGTTTGTTGTTATTAGTAGAAGCTAGAATTAAGCAGAAGTATAATTCCTTACTCTAGCCACCTGTGGTTGCTCCATATGACTTACTTAACCAACGGAATATGAGCAGCGTAATGCATGCAAGTCCTAAGTGGAAACTTGGAGTCAGATTTTGAATAGCACTCCAAAGAGTTCCCTTTAGCATGTTCTAAAATGGTTGCTGCTTTTGCCTGGATCCTTGAATAAAGAAGATTAATGGGTCAGAGTCAAGCAGAACAAATTGGAATCATAGCTGGTTATGGTGGATGGAGCAGTTACAGAGAAAGCTGCTGCTAACATGCGATGGAAGAAAGAAAAACTTTGCTGTGGTTAGGTCACTAAGATAGATGCTAGGTTGTTTACAATAAGAGGACAATGCAGTCAAGTTGACTAAGAGTGGAAAATATTGGAATTGTGTTCCCAGAGTGGTGGCAGAAGTTTGGAGGTAATAGTAGATGGTAGAAAATCTAGAAAACACCTTTACTGAAAGTCTCTTAGAATATGGTATTATGAAGCATGTTTGGCAGGCAAAATTCACTCTCTTCCCCTCTTTGTTGGAAAGTCATGGAACTAAAAGCACTTTCCCTAGATTCATTTGCAGCTACCTTGCTGATTGTATGCTCCTGTGTAAATATGGAAGGCAGAAGTGAGAAGGACACCCTCTCCTTGTGTTTCTTGGCAGTTCCTATTGGCAAAAAGGGCACAAGAAGGATGAGATAGCAGTAGAATTCCACTATTTGTCTTAGTTCTGTTTCAGAGATAGTAACTCTTACTGATTCATTTTCTATATTTATGGAAATAAATTAATGAGATTCAGTATTTTCTTCAAATACTTATGTAAACACCTGATTTCTTGCATTACATAATTCCCTATTCAAATTAGCTAGACTGTACCTTTTTTGTTAGTTTGTTCATTTCCTGCACCGAATATCAGCTCGTACAAGGGCCATTTTGTCACAACACATAATTTTACAGTGACTACAAAATAAACTGATACTTATTGAATACTCACTACCCAGTTCATTTATGAATTTTCTCATTTAAAAACAAAGAATGACTTGAGAAAAAATATTTTATGGGCCCATCTGATAAATGGAACCAAAGTTTTCACTATGGAATAAAAAAAAGTACAAATAGGAAATAGTGAAAAGTTAGAAAGAAAGTGTGGATATAAATTAGAGCTAACAGCAGTTGTGGTAGGCAGAAAAATGGCTCCCCAAAGACACCTATGTTCTAATCCATGGGACCAGTGACTATATTACCTATGTGTCAGTAGGAACTTTGAAGAGATGAGTAAATGATAAAATTTTAGATGAAAAGATTATCCTGGATTATCTGGATGGGTCCAAATTAGATAATTACAGGCAGGAGACTCAGTCAGAGAGAGATCTGAAGATGTTACGCTGCCCTCTTTGAAAAGGTGACATATCTGTAGAATTGAATTTATTTAGCCATAGAAAGGAATGAAATACTGATATATGCTACAATATAGATTAACTTCAGAAACATTATGCTAAGTAAAGGAAGGCATACACAAAAGGTCACAAAAGTGTATGATTCCACATATATGAAATACACAGAATAGGTAAACCCGTAGATAACAGAAAGCAGATGAATGTTAACCAAGGACTAGGAAATGACTGCTTAACCAATACGAGGTTTCTCTTCATGGTGATGAAAATATTGTGCAACTAGATACAGATAATGGTTGCACAATACTGTGAATGTACTAAATGCCACTGAATTGTACACTTTAAAATGATTTATCTTTATATCATGTAAATTTTACCTCAATTTAAAAAATAATAAATCACACACATAATTTTAATATTTCTCAAGAAATGTCTTTTGAGTTCCCTCCTTATTTTTTTCCAGAAATGCAGGTGCAATGCCTGGAGCTGCAGCAGTCATTTGAGACCTTGAAAATGAAAGGCAAACATTGAAGAAAATAGAGCAGAAAGAGAATTTGTCTCAGTTATACCTGTATGAGGGAGAGAGAAAACAAAGCAAAACAAAACATACTATTTAAAGGCACTAAAAAGCTGTTTTGTTGCTTATAACCAAATGTAGTATTAACAAATAATTTATCAATAATGGCATTATGAATTTATTTAGACAAAATTAATTTTTTTTAATTATAGGGGAAATAGTTTTATTAACCCACATTTAGCTCATTATTCATATTAAGATGATCATGAACACTCGGGATTTTGAATGTGGATTTCAAGGAAGGCTGTTAAAAATGTGCATTGGTAATACTGTTCTTATTTTATGTAACCAGGATATTTATTACAGAGCTATTTTTGTGGATTGGCTGCATGGATTAGATTTGAGACAGCCTCCTCTAGATGATGAAGGCAGTCTGTAATTGCAGAGATGACCCAAAATTAATTTGTTTTGAAAGGTTGAATAAAATTTAAAGTAGTGAGTCAAGCTACTTAATTTTCTAAAAATTGTCCCTTCATTCCATTAATACTTCAAGTATATAAGTTTTGATGACTTAAAATTTTTCTTATTCTTTTATGTCTTTGTTTCTAAGTTCTGTCATGTCAAGTATTTTTCATCACTCTATCTCCAAATCTATTTAAGTTTACCAGATTTAGCAAATAAACAAAGACACCCATTTAAACATCATTTTCAGATAAACAACAAATATGTTCTTAGTATAAACATGTCCCAATTATTTCAAGGATCATACATACTCTAAAAACGTATTGATTATCTGAAACCAAAACTTAACTGGGTATTCTGTATCTTATCAGACAATCCTAAATAGTAAAATACTTAAAACATAGCAGACACTTGGCATTTTTTGTTTAATAAATGAATAAATGAATATGCCATTCCACCCCAGTCAAAACTTATTGGCTGTCATTCTCATTGATACTAAAATGTTAATTTGCATTTCTGTTTATCTGAACTGTGACTTTTTCCCCCACTCTGTTACCTCCATTATGTCTCTTAACTATGGTTAGTTACCTACTCATTACTTCTTTCAGCATTTGGTTCAAAAATATTATTTTCAAATAAATGTTAACAAAATATTGTAACATAATTTATTTAATCCTGAATATCATCTGTACTCTATTTTACTAATAATATTTCTTAATTTTTCTATGTTTTAGAAATGTGCTTTAATATTATAATCGTGAAAAAACATCAAATTTTCAATGGACTAGATAAAATGGAAGGAGTGTATATAGTAATTTGCCTTGAAAATTTCAATACTTAGAGTTTTTTCAGGTCATATGATATGAGACCTATGTTGAAATTCCAATGTCTCTTAAGATAACCACCACAGCCTAAAAAATGCAGAACCTCCAATACTATATAATCCAACTGATTTACAGCCAAATTAGAGCTGTGAACTGAGGGGCATTATTGGTACAAATTCAATGCTAACAGGAATCCCCAATTTGCAGTGCTGCAAAGAAAAAACTTGATTCAGTACAAACAGGTCAATTGTGATATAGCACCGCTATGGAACAGCTCAGCAGTGTTTCAGCTCAATTATGAAGTAGCATAGCTACAAGGTGGCTCTGGGGCCTGGCAGCCTTAAGGCTAGGTGAGCCAGGAGCCAGGACCCTCTCCAGCTACACAGCTCTGCTCTGATTCATTCTGGTATGGCAAAATGTCTTTCGTGGTTCCTCTTTGGTGTTTCGGCTCCAGCTGTGGAAACACACCTTTAGTCTTCCATGGAAAGGGAAAGAATGCTCTCTGAGCCAGACGGGAGCTGACTTATATAGACATAAGTTCCCTCCCCTCATTCTTGATTGGTCCATTCTCATGCATATGAAGACTCCAAGTCCTCATAGTTCGATTGGTCCAAAAAGCACTGTCCTGATTCATTAGAATAAAGCCTCTTTGATTGGTCAAGGCAGATGCGATATAGCCGTATAGCTCCAATTGAACAGGCAAAGCCTCAGTTCTACTGGTTGAACTCCAGGAACTCCTCAGTAAGGGCTAGCTCAAATAGCAGGAACACAGTGAGACAGGCAGGTTAGTGCAAGAGGCAGGCAGTCTCGTGGAGGATTCTTCCTGAAGTGCAGTTTGCATGAGAGGCCCTTGTTTAGAAACAGCTGCTAGGTTTTGCTTTTAAATTCAAGACTGTTTAGCCATTGGGAGCCCTTCCCAGTAGGTACATATCTTCTTTCTCAGGGTGAACAGAACAAAGGACTAAAAGAACTCAACCAACCACGAAACTATGTCAGAAAAAGATAAGCACTTTCTGTTTGATTATATGCTTGTCACATCAATTAACCCATTATTCCATTAATAAGCTGTTCATGTGGATTCAGTTGCATCATGAGTAGCACAACCACCATTTTTCCTGCCAAAAATATACTTAGTAGAGATTATTTGAACTAGAATTCTCATTTCCCTGGAGAAAGTTTCCATTTGAAACTTTCATCTGAAAATATGCTCTACATGATACAGTTTATATAAATTCTCAGAGCCAGATTTTCTTACCCATCATTTTATAGAAAAAAAATCTGACATTATTATTTATGGGATTTTTTTTAAATATAGAGATTTAGGGAAGTTGGTGATGAAAGTGAGGTATTAGTTTGTGTTAATTTGGATCCAAAGTAAAATATAAGAGGAAACTTTGCTGCTATCCAAGATCTTAACTTTGAACAACCATGACCAAATATATACAAAGTCAACTACAGAATTCTGCATATATATTTCATCTTGACATATACAGGTTCAGGTTGTTTTACAGAATTCTGTCAACACTGAAGGCACCAGAGCCTCAAACTTAAATCTCTTGAAAATCTTGTGGTTGATTCGAGAGTTATAATAGTTTCATCTCAGTCACATACCCTGAACTGTCAAGTCTTTAACTTTTACAAAGTGAAAGTGTGTCATCAGAAAGTATGTCTCAATATATTTGATTGGCTGTTAGAATGTATTTTTGAAAAGTTGGCCGTTAGGATGTATCTTTGAAAAGAGCATATTTTTTCCTCTGGCTGAAAGAAAGAAAAAAGGAAAAAGAAAAAGAAATGCCTCTGTTAGGTTCCCAACTACTCAGTATTCACAGTTGAGTTTTGTTTTTGTTTTAGTTCTTTTTAAATCTCAGAGGATTGCAATGTCCCAAGATCATCAAAACTCACATGTATTTCAGTTCCAGGGCTTGGGTATGATTGATCGAAATATTATTCATATATAGATGGACTACAGTATGTTATCCACTTTATACAACACTTGGAAAAATATGAACTGGAGAAATTACTTCTTTGTCACTTAGTAAAGCCTGGATTTATAAGATCAAAATAGATAATAGAGCATAGAAGGTAGTAGTAGTGAATTGTTAGAAACTTTTTCAAATTTGTGGCATGCATAATCCAGACAACGGTCCTAGATTATTTTTCTCATGAACTCCCCTTCTGGTTGGCCCCCTCTCTACAAATGAAGACACCCTCAGGTTGATTGAAAAAGTATCTCATTAGCAATTTGTTTAGAATACAGATGACTGATAAAAAGATGAGCCAAGTTTCATATAAATGCCAAACTTAGTCCATTGTGGTTTTACTCTGTGAATTTTATTTTCTCAATGCATTTACTGCTATCCTTCACTTTATTTGTGAAGTTCTGTTGTACTCTGTTGCCCAGACAGACACGTTATGCAAAATCTGTTACGAAGTACAAACAAAATATCGTAGTCAGCTCATGTGTGCAACCATGTGGATGTGTTTCTGTGGGTCTATGTCTCCCTGGTTTCCTCCTTCTAAATAAGAATACACAATGTGTATCTGTTTAACTGTCTCCTTGGGGTGTCAGGGCTCACTCTATCGTGCAATTACAGTGGGATTGCAAATTAGGCTTTAAGGGAGCAAAACATTCAATCTAAAAATTATACCGAAATTAACTCTTTAATGATGAGCCTCTGTTCTGTGACAGTGTTTGTTAACTGATCTAGAAGAAAATGCCAACCCTTTTGAGAAGAATTCATCCTGGCTAGACACTAGGATGATACAATAAAGTTTCTCTCTCTTTTTTATTTCTGATAATGCATAGGATCCTCATGCTTTGTAAAATACAAAAGTACATATGCCAGAAAAAAATTAACTTTGAAATATTTACCTCTCCACATGGCAAAGCCAAGTGTAATTGATTTCACCATTTGTAACTCCCTATCCACTATTATTACATAAAAAATTGAAATGCCCTTCTCACTATAATAACAACAAAGCTATTTTAATTAAAAACGTAGAAACACCAACAATTTTAATATATTCTTTGTTGGTATCTTGTTTTATTTTTTAATGAGACTTCCCTATTGTGTACATAATTACGTGGGGAGGGGGGAGTACACAGAGGAAACATGAAGACTTCTCTTTTTCTTCTTTACAGTATTTTTCTTTTAGATTTTAGCCTCCATGAACTTGAAGTCCTAATTGTTCAAGTACAGAACTATATATTTCTTCCTCTAATTTTTTATTTTACAAATAGTCAAATAATTTTATTTCCTATTCAATATTCAAAGTAACCCCACATCATACAGAAAATGTGGTTAAAATGAGTTTAATTGACTGTTAACTGGCTGAATTAAATTTTGCCAGTGCTAAAGCTTCATCTTAACATAGGTATGTATTATGTTAGTCACAAATGTTTCTGTTGCAAGTGACATTAACTCATCTCAAATTAGTTTCAGCATAAATGGAGATTAATGAGGTTCATAATTATGAAGAACAAAGGTACATTTTGGAAATACTTAAACCAAAGGCCTGAATGTCTCTAGGAGGTTTTCTCCCCTTCTCTTCACCTTAGTTTATTGGACACACAAATTCATTTCTGTTCTATTGATGACCAGAGTTTTCTACTTAGCTTGTAGAAAAGAAGAGGTAGTAAAAGCTCTTGGTAACAAGAGAAAAATGGGGTAACTTCTTCAATTCAAAATTAGAGACAGTGGCAGGGAGAGAAAGATTATAATTAACCTTGGTTTTATGTCAACTTTTTGAATCAATAATGGTGGCCACTAGATGCAAGTACTATCATCAGGTCAGCGTAGGTCACAAGAAAGCCAGAAGACAATTGCTTTATAATAAAGTGAGTGACAAGTTTTTAGAAGAAAAATTTTGTCAATACAATGTAGTAATCAGAAGAAAATTAGCTCAGAGAAGAATTAGTTATTCTGTGGATTCAGGCAAGTATGAAGCCTTTTAGCCTGATCTAAAACAAAAAGATTTTTGTCAAATAACAAAAAAAAGGGAGTAGTTTGGTAGATAAAACTCTATAATAGCCTGGAGGTGAAAGATTCATGGCACGCATATATTTTAACTATTTCTAACTACTTAAAATGCCATCAAGTGTTTTTGAGTGTTGATTTTTAATTTTTTTAATGTGACAATTTCTATAGAAATTGGAGAAATTTACTCAAAGCAGAGGACATCACTGGGGCAGTACACATGATAACGTTTCTTAGCTTAGAGTTTCAAGATACCTCATAAAATAAAGTAATCTAAATTCTGTTACTAAGCAAGGGTAGGGCCCCAATGTGCATAGAAGCCAACACTATGACATCAGCTTTTGAAAAAAGAAGTCTTTATTGCAGAGCTCACTGGCAAGGAGCCAAAAGGCGAGGCTCAACACTATCTCCTTTACGAAAGGTTTGGGGTGAAATTTAAGGGATTAGGAAAGGATGAGCTGGTATGCTATGCCCTAGAAGGACAGTTTTCATTTAGATCTTCAGTGGACAAAGGGCCATTGCTTCTGACAGGACTCCTGTGATCAAGTTCCAGCTCTTTGGCTTAGGGGCGCAGTGGGGTGGCAGGAGAGTGCCCCGAAACTTTGGTTTTGGGTGTTTCATTTATCTCCTCTCTGCAGGAGATAGATGGATTTGCTATTCCCTCCCCTCAAAAAAAATCACAGAAAACAAAACAAACAAAACCCCTCAGCATCTTGTTCAAAACAGGATAAGGCCAAAGTGAGATGGTTCTGTGGTTACAGTTCTAGCATATCTTTATTTAACCCAGTGTTAAAACTATCACATATAAATGTACACAGTATTTTATATTACACGTGATCCTTCCATCAGGCAGAATGTATGGAAAAGTATATTACAATATCATACTAATAGGGTCTTTTTGCAAATTAATTGGTCTTTAAATGCTACTAAATACTATAATAGGTATGGTATTTTAAAGAAAATGGAAGAGCCAATATAAGACAGGAACGCTGGAATCTGTCCTGACAGAGGAAATTATACTTTGAATATAGTTATTTAGATAGAGACTCCAAAGGTAATTAGAAAAGAAACCCAAAAAACTTACAGATGGTTTGCGTGCTATGAAATTCAATTTTCAGTTCTACATATCACAAACAAGCCAGGTAAAAGGAAGCAAGGAGACTTTTCCCATCAGCAAATAATAAGCAAATAAGCAAAAATGTAATATTCCCAGAGGAAATTTCGACTAAATCTTCAACCATTCAGTAATAACATTAGCTCTAGGCTTCAGTACCAAACTGATAATGTTTTCTGTTCTGGCTGTCATATTTTTTTCTTTAGAAGTCCTAAGATATTATTATCAAAATTTTTAATAAATGTTTTAAATTAAACTGGTAGAATAAGAGGCAAGTTAGAGAATGACATTCTATTTTCTTTACCCAAGTAGTTTATACTATACCCAAAATTCCAAATGAAGTTGCTATCAGAGTGAAATTTCTCTCTTGCATATTTGTTCCACTGATTCTTAGTTGTTGGTGGTGGTTAATTTCCATGGGCGTTTATTCTTTAAAATACATTCTCATAAGTGACATGACTGAGCCAATATGATTGATACTGACAAATTGCTTTCCAAAAGAGCTGTAAAGGATTGAATATGTGGGAGTTCCTGTTTTACCAGTCTTGCCATCTTTGGATGTTAATGTCATAAAACGGACTAACCAAAGAGTTGTATATTTGTTTTCTGTCTTTTCCTTTTCATTTTTTTTAAGGAAAAACAATGGAATGGCCAGAATTATTTTGTGGATAGATCACTGATGGCATTAGAAAATAACGTGGAGGATCACTTATGGGACAAAATGAAAGAACCACAGCACAAGGTCACAGTCACAGCCACACAATTCTTTTTGTGCATGTTCACAAGAATTTGGTGACTGTTGTAGATACTGGTGCATTCACTCTAATTTGCAGAGCTGGGGGAAGACTTTCTCTAAGAAGATTGGATGGGCCTTCATCATTCCTGAAAGATTTGCAGAACATGAATTATGTGACAAATACTGTGTTAGATGAAGGAGATACAAAAGCAAGTAAGACTGGTGGTTATCATCAAATAGTTTAGCCTAGTGGGCAAGACTGGAATTCAGCCATTTTTTCTTGAATAAACACTCTTTGTATTGTTACAAGTCTATAGTTAATTTTCCAAGTCCTGAAAAGAATGAATTTGACAGTGTTGTTTTATTGTTAGATTTATTGGGGTGACATTGGTTAACAAGAATTATATAGGTTCCAGGTGTACAATGCTAATGCGCGTCAATGTGTTGCCTTATGTGTTCGCGACCCAGTGTGAGTTCTCTTTCCATCACCATGTATTTGTCTCCCTCTCCCTCCTCTCCCACCTCCTCCCTTTTCTCCCACCCTCTCCCCACTTGCCCCCAGGTTACCACTGAACTATTGATGGGAAATTTGATAGTTTTCATGAGTGCTCTTTTTGTTGTTACAGAGAATCAGATTTTCATAGGTCTTACTCCATCTACAATTCTAAATATTGAAACCCCAGTTGATTCTCACATGTTTCAATTAAGGAGGCTAACTCCATAAAATATGGGTGTCAAAAAAATATGACTCTATGGACCTAGATTCCATTTTTCTTTAAAGATCTAAGGATAATTTTTAAAATGATCTATATGATATAGAAATGAGGAACTTCTGAAGGATTAGACTCAGATTACTCATGTGTACATATTTGTGTGTGTGTGTGTGTGTGTGTGTGTATACATATATATGTACTCATATATTTTTAAAAGAGCTTATAAAAGAAATGTCTAAATACATGGCCTAACTTTTCTCCAAGAAAGTATGTAATATCACATATCATATCATATACCATATTGTATCATAATGGAATATAGTAAGTATGATATTAGTGTAATATAGCTAATAAATATTTAATATACAAGGTCCGGCAGAAGTAACGCCCTTTTTATTAGCTGGTAATCTATAACACATCTTTCATTACAAAATCATAAGCATGTAATTCTATAGCATAACAATATTGTACCTACTTAAAAAATGGTGTTACTTCTGCCAGACCCTGAATAATATATGTTAGTAATATTGTAGTTGTTGGGGAAGGCTGCCACACCCTGATTCTCTCTCCCAAATCTAGAGTTGTTCTGCTTATGTGCATGTGTCAGTGACCCTCAGGCAGATCCCTAGCTTTCTGTATCTCAGACCCCACAGTGGAGTTGCGGGGGTCCTTTACTGCAGCATAAAGTGGTACATGTGCAGCTATATTACCCACAGATACTGTGGAGTGGATACACTGGTCTTTGGGGACTATCACATTGCAAGTTGCTGAGTCTGGGACACCTTCTCTCTCCTTTTTCTGTTGGTAGATTTTGTAACACTTAAGCCTGGTGTGCATGTTGTCTGTTCTCTGACCTGTATTCATGCAAGTCTCTTTTCTGGCTGGTACTTATCCGCCTCGTAACCTTTGTCACATAGCTCGTGGTGTATTGGACCTGATATAGGTAGAGCTCTTAGCAGAGGTTTCACTGCATATAAAATGATCAATAGATGTTAGTTATTTTAATTTTTATTATTTTAGACAGAAACATACCTACAGAGATGTTGGAAAATATTTAGGGGTGCATATGGTATATTAGGGTTAGTGTGGGCTTTTATTAAGTTAAAATGCCAATTTTAATAATTCCTAGCCATATGATCTTTGTAAGTTTATTATTATTATTATTATTATTATTATTATTATATTTTTAGTTTCTTTATGTGTAAGTGTGGTATTATTGGTAGTGACCTCATTCGTTTAGAATGAGAATAAATGCAATAATAGCAGTGAAGCACCTAATTTTGTAGCTTATATTAATCACTGATTTAGTGTTACCTATTATTGTTATCTGCAATTTGCTCTAACTTCTTGAGCCTTCTGAGTTCCCCAGTAGATTCTACTTGTATTATGGATTATTTTCCTCTTCTAGGAGACTAATCTGTGTTCTGTAAAATATGAGAGCTTTGGGTTATTTTTAAAATTTTTTGGAGAGAGGATTCATATCCAATTTGGAATTAGAGAGCTGAAGTAGCCTATAAATATTCATTTTAACAAGTGTAACAAGCATGCATAATATTTCAGAATGTATGTAGGGTAATAAAACTTTAAATATTACCATACTCATAGTGGAATGTTACAATTTGATGGCCTATAGTTTGAGGGTATCTTATAGAATAATAAAAGTACTAAAATGGAAGGCAGTACCCCCAGGCAGACTGTAAGAGATGAGATGTAGTAGGACTAAGAGAAAAGGATTAACAAAATGAAAAAAGAAAAAACATAACCAGAGAAATCCCATGATAATACTTTGGTGAAACCCATCCTCATTTTATTAATTTATAATGCTGTGTAAGTTTAACAATAAGTGGAGGAGCTTCATGGACCAAGGAGTTTGGACTCAAATAACTTTTGATGCTGAAAGAGAAACATTTATTGATTGATTATTAATGCAGGTGATGTGAAGAATGTTCAGAGGGCACATGGTCTCATTCACAAATGTCAGGCTTCATGAGACCTATGCAGGGTGGTCAAGAAATTCATGGAGTAAAGGGGAAGAAGGGTTAAAAAAAACAAATATTTTTTGCTTTTCAATATTTTCCCCTTTAACTCTAATACGCTTTTCAGAGTTTTCAATAAGTTTATTTATACCCTCAAAAAAAAGTTTTCTTTTTTTTCCATCAAAATTGCAGCTTTAACTTCATTGTCATCTATAAATTGCTTCCTGCAAAGCTGTTTTTTTTTTTCATATTTGGGAACAAATAATAATAAGATGGAGCCAGGTCTGAACTGTAGGGAGGGTGGTTTAATGTTTAGAAGCCACAGTCATGAAGAATAGTCAACATAACATGGCTCTTGGGCATGTGTTGTGCAAAAACAGCACCCCTTTGGTCCATTTTCCTCTTTTTTTCTCCATAGATTCTTTTAACTGTTTCAGCAGACTTGAATAGTACTCTCTAATTATTGTGACACCCTTATCTTTGTAATCAATCAGCAGGATAGCCTTTGTATCCCCAAAAACAGTAGCCATGATTTTTCCCGTCAATTGCGACACCTTGAATTTCTTAGGGGGTGGCGTGCTCTTTTCATGCCACTACATGGACTCATGCTTAGTTAGATTCAGCCTCTTCAGGATGAACCTGAGTTTCATCTTCAGTGACAATCCAGTTTAAACTTAATCTTTGTTGTCTCAGCAGGGGTTCAATAATTGTCGTGAACACCCGATGCACTGTTGTTTTTGAAGAGGCGTGAGCATTCTTGGTACCCCTCTTGCATTGACTTTTGACATCCTTAGGTGCTGCTGGAGAATACTCAAGATGGGCATAGGTGACACGCCAGCCATTTCTGTAGGCTGCTTTTTATTCAACCTGGCACCTTCCACTACAAGTTTTCGACTTTTTTTGACAGTGTCTGAGGAAGTGGTCTCAACAGGGCATCCCAGACAGAAATAATCTTCAGTAGACTCTCTGCCTTGCTGGAAAAGGCTGTGTAAACCATGGATATCCCAGGGCAACAGTCCCCATACACCCCTAACATCTTTTTCAAAGTGATTTGAGGTGTTTTCCCTTGTTTCGTGAGGAACTTAATGACAATGTGAAATTCAGTTGTATCCACTCTTGGAGTTTTCTTCATGTTTGACGTGCTGCTTTGGCGATATTTGAAAGAACACTGATGTAAATAGGCTGAAATTTGGCACATTTGCTAATAATGTTACACAATAAAGCTGTGTGCACCACTACCTCCACCTCTCTGATAACCTGCCTGTTCCATGAATTTCTTGACCACAATACAATGTGCATTCACTTTGGTTTAAAAGATATTTTAAACCAACATAAGAAAAGAATTATTCTAACTTCTAAAAATAATATATTATGTAGGAATCTTACAACTCTATTCGATGTGGACAGCCTCAGTTAGCCTTTCATGCTCTCAAATAAGCTCTAATTTAATTTATTCACTTGGACTGAGGGCTAGTAACCCAAAGAGAGTCAAATACAAGGATGAGTGATTCATTCTAGTTTCTTCTTGTTTGTGGTAATAAGTTCATATTCATATCTAATTTAATTTAATCTTTGTGACTGCTAAAGTCAAATTTTAGGTACAAATTAAAGTGAGTAACATCAACTTTGAAACCTCACAGTAATGCTTCATATACTCAGGGCCTTTCAGTGTTCCCTAAAATCATCTTTGCTTTAAATTCAAATTGTTTAATGTTAACTCATTTCGACCTTTTGTACTTAATTCGTATTCTAGCTATTTAATCAATTTTCTGCCTGTCTTTTGATTCCTGAAATATAGTCATGGCAAAAATAAAATAATTTTTATCAAAGCAACTCTTTCTAATTTTTAAAACTAATTAATGATCAAATAGACCAAAAAAAGATATATCTTACGATGAATTATGTGAAGTCATCTTATGCAAATATTCAAACTTGGCACAATTAGTCTCTTTTCTCATTAACTTCTAATAAGATCTAAGGGAGTTGTTAGATTATGCTCCCATCAAATTGCAAAGACTGTCAATAAACTAATTTCTTTTGTTATGGATGGTGGTGAATTTTTGCTGTTGAGGGAAGCGAAACACTTCTTGAGACTTAATGTAGGGACAGCAGAAGACTTTTCCAAGTAATCTCTAAAAAGAGAAGAAATTCAAAACATACTCATTGGTGAGTTTAATGTAGAGCACATTGAACCTCAAAGATTACATGTAGGAATATTAAAGAGCACATCAGTATTAAAAACAATTGATAACCTATCGTAATAACATTAACAGCTTTCTTTCCTTCAGTGAAAGGATAAATGATTTTTAATGTCCAGTGATACATAAAGCATATTCTTTTAAAGTTAATATTGTCACTGTAGTATTTCTGATGTTGAGTTATCAGATTAAAAGTCTATCAAAGTAATTTTCACATTAAAAGGATTTTATCCCTGTGGGCTTTGGTTTAGTACCCAAGATTAGTTAATATCTGTATGTAGCCATTTTTCTTCTCTTTCTATAATTAGAGTAAGTAAATAGGTAGATATGTAGATAGTAGATTATACACACACACACACACACACACACATATAAAATTCAGATTAAAATCCAGATTTTTCAATACAATTGGAATTCAGTCTTAATTTTGTTGATAGATATTTGTTGATGAAGTGTGGGAAAAACCTTTATTCCATTACTGTTCTTCCTTTTGAGCCTTCCACAAAGCTTAATGTATCTGCTTGTTCACATATCTGTATGAATCACATAGTATAGTCTAAGCATAAGGCCTACATATGTTTCTACATAAGGGCAAATGTTCCTTTTTGCATGATTTGTTCCTTCTTTACCTCATTCTATGTGGTAAGACTATGGCATGTAATAAATCACCAGATGTAGAATTATTATAAATAATGTAAAATAATTAATCGCCCTACAAATATTGATACTTATTAATTTAGTTCATCAAGTCCTGGAGTATTGATTATATAAATACTTTAAAAAATGGAATTGAAGCAGAACCTTGTTTAACAGAAAGGTTTTGGATTTCACAGGAATGAACAGCTGTGCATGCCTAGAACAGACTGTTGATCATTCCCTACAGTTAAAAAGTACACAGAAATACAACTGAATAGTTCTATTATATTAGCTCTTGATCTAACTTTACAAAATAGAGGCCTTGCATTTGGGTATTTTGTATGCCTACTTCATCAGTTCTCATTGGAATAAATCTTGGAACTTTCACAGTAGAAGCAAAAACTTTAACATGTTTTAGTTATTTAAATTTATTAAAATAACTGTTTGCTAAGAAATTTGATTTAAAATCTCAGTTGCATTTGTTTAGCATTATTCTTTTCAGTAAATTAACTTCACATCATTTCTGCCTTTATTCTTTTTCCTACAGTTTCTACTTGCATTTGTTTAAATGGCAAAGGATTAGGAAGTGTATTAGTCTGTTAGCACTGCCATAGCAATAGACTGTGTAGCTAAAACACTGTAAAATTTATTTTCACATAGTTTAAGAAACTCAAGGGGCAAAGTCAAAGTGTCAGCAGGTTGGGTGTCATCTCAGGTCTTTCTCTTTGGCTTGCAGATGGTCACCTTGTTGTGGCCTCTCATGGCCTTCCTGCTGTGTGTGTTCATCTCTGGGAGAGGAGGGAGAGCTGCTCTGAGTAAAGGAGATGCTTCTAAGTTTCTAAATTCGCTTCCTAAGAGACACTCCATTCTGCACTTCTGCTGGCCCAGAGCACAAGTGTCTTCAGAACCTTCCTGAACATTCTTCAGTTGAGCAATCCCAGCCTAAGGCAAATCCCCATGGAACCTGAAAAATGAGAATGCTTTCCTGCTGAGAATACTTGTATCCTTATATTTAAAGGGTCAGAAGGAAAACAAGGATTCTGAGCTTTTAAAGAGAAAGATGACAAAACAATTTCTGATGTTCATCTGACATCAAAAAATAACTATTAAAGTAAAAAGTTTCTTCTGTGGAACACTTCTCAAAAATGTATTTATCTAAAGAGCATATGTGCTTGGTCTCAAACTAAAAATAATGATATAAAAATAGTGCTCCACGTTACAGAATAGATGTTAAAGCTTTCTACTATTTATATTAAATGACGGAACACTTTTAAGAAAACAAACCAAAACCGAAATAGCCTTTTTCTTCCAGTGGAAGAATTCTGACATACCCCTGGTCAGAGGGGACACTCTGTTCTCATCCAAATGACCAAGGCCTTTTGCAGATGCTGTGCCCTGAGATTAGAAACCTTAGCTCTGGCTGAAATCATGTGGGCACATGGGGTAGAGGGCAGGAAAAAATAGAGTTCAAATGTGGATGGGATTGTTATTAACTTTGAATGTTTGGTAGAATTCACTAGTGAAAATAATTGGTCCGGACTTTCATTTGTTGGAATGTTTTAAATTACTGATTCAATTTCTTTACTAGTAATCAATTTGTTCAGATTTTCTATTTTTTCATGATTCAGTCTCAGTGAGTTGTACGTTTCTAGGAATTTATCCATTTCTAGGTTGTCCATTTTATTGGTATATAATTTTTCATATTACTCTTTCATGAGCCTTTGTATTTCTCTAGTATCAGTTGTTGTCTCCTATTTTATTTCTGATTTTATTAATTTAATCATCTCTCTCTCTCTCTCTCTTTTCTTGGTTTGCCTAGCTGAAGGTTTGTCAATTTTATCTTTCCAAAGAACCTGTTCTTGGTTTCACTGATTTTTTTTTCTTTACTTTTTTTTAGATTCCATTTTATTTATTTCTCCTTCAAACTTGTTTTTTCTACTGACTTTAGGATATGTTTGTTCTTTTTTATCTAGTTCTTTGAATGTAAAATTAGGTTGCTTATTTAAGATATTTCTTGTAGGCATTTATTATTATGAACTGCCCTCTTAGAACTTCTATTACTGCATTACACAAGTTTAGGTATCTTGTATTTTCATTTTCATTTGTCTGAAAGTATTTATTTTAATTTGCTTTCAATTTCTTCATTGACCCATTGGTTATTCCGTGGCCTGTTGTTTAATCTCTACATACTTCTGATTTTTCAAGTTTTCTTCATGTAAATAAATTATATGTAAATAATTTCTAGTTTAATATCATCATGGTCAGAAAAGATGTTTGACATTACTTTGGTCATCTATGTGTACTTGAGAAGACTGTGTATCTCATCTGTTAAGTCTTTCTGTTTTAACATGTTTTTTAAAGCCAGTATATTCTTTTTGATTTTCTGTCCCAATGATTTATCCATTGATGTAAATGGGGTATTAAAGTTTCCTAATATTATTGTATTGACATCAATTTCATTCTTTAGGTCTATTAATATTTGCTTCATATATTTATGTGTGCATAAATATTTATGTGTTATATCTTCTTTTTGGATTGACCTTTTGTCATTATGTAATACCTTTCTTGGGCTCTTTTTACAGTGTTTTTAAAAGTCCATTTAAAGTATAGATATCCCAGCTTTCTTTTGGTCTCCATTAGCACTAATTATCTTTTTCCATCCCTTTACCTTCAGGTAAACATCTGAAGTATCTTGCAGGCAGCATATAAATAGATGAATCTTTATATTTTTTTATTTTTTTGATTCTTTCAATCACTCTGTCTTTTCATCAGAGAACTTAGTTTATTTACATTTAAAGTAATTATTGATAGGGATGTACTTACTGCCACTGTTACTTGTTTTCTTATTATTTTTGTAGATCCTCCATTCTTTTCTTCCCTTTCTCTTCCCTTGTGGGTTGATGACTTTAGTGGTATGCTTAGATTCCTTTCTCATTATGTTTCATGTATCTACTGTAGACCTTTGCTTTGTGTTTCCCATAAGGCTTACATATAATAACTTATATTTATAGTTCTAAATTGATAAAAACTTAAGTTTGAACAATTTTAAAGCTCTATGTTTTTGCTCTCTTCCTATCACATTTTATTTTTATATCAATTTTAAATATTTTCATCATGTGTGACCTTTAATTAATTATTGTAGTTATTTTTCTTACTTTTGCCTCCATACTATTTTTATAAATAATTGATTCACTACCTTTACTATATATAATATTTACACTTACCGAAGAGATATTTCCTTTCATTTGTGTTCTCTCTACTAATTAACCACCTCTCTTTTCAGCTTCAACAAGTCCCTTTAACATTTCTTGTAAGACCAGTTTAGTGGTGATGAATTCTTTAGTTTTTGCTGGTCTGGAAAACTCTTTACCTCTACTTCTATTTTGAATGATATTTTGCAGGTTATTCCTGGTGGGAATTTTTTTTCTTTCAGCAATTTGAATATTTTGTGCCATTATCTTCTGGGTTGTAAAGTTTCTGCTAAAAATGTTGCTGATAGTCTTTTGGGGTTCCCTTGTATATTTTTCTTTTACTGCTTTTAAGATTCACTCCTTGTGTTTGGTTTTTGACATTTTATTAATAATTATGATGTGTCTTGGTGTGTTTCTCTTGGGTTCATATTATTTGGTCTTCCTGGAACCGGATTTCTGTTGGAAATAACAGATCAACCAAAGTTCTCAGGAGCTGAAATGAACACCTAGATTTCAATTTCTATCTCCTGGAAAAAGCCCATAGATGAATCACAAAGAGAATTCTTCAACTAAGGTGTGTGGAAGTGTCTAGAAACCACTGCAAGATAACTATGTGGGAACAGAGCAATAAGAGGAGCTGAAAGTGAACATGGGCTGAACGAAGAAAGTCAATCTGTAGATAAGCCAGATACACATCTCTCTGAAATTAGAGCATCTTCATCTGCTCTGAAACTGGTGAGGAACTTCGTTTGGAGGCAAGCCTTTTCTAGTGAGTAGGTATAAATGTACATCCTACTCAAAGATTCCTCTAAATAGTTAGAGGAAGCTGCTGGTTAATTATAGAGTCAGGGAGGAAGACGTTGGTCATTTTTAAGTTGATATTGGTAAGTTGGTTGCTTATATTTGTTGACTGCCCATTTCCAGTTTACTAATTTGTATATACTCATATTCTACTGGAAGTTTAAATTTTAAAGTCTTATAACCACTTTTTTCTTTTCTTTTTTTGTTTTTTTTTTTTTCATTTATTATCTTCTTTTGTTTTTATTTATTTTTTATGTGGGTAGGTCCCTGGCTGGGAATCGAACCCAGGCCACAGCGTTGACAGCGCCGAAGCCTAGCCACTACACCACCAGGGAACTCCCCACTTTTTCTTTTCTACTTGTATTTTAAAAATGGGTACTATTCACAGCCAAAATATCTGCATGCTTTGATAGGAGTACCATTTGTCCACGCGTGGTATTATTTTCTAAATTATTTCCTAAAACAATACAAAAATAGTATTTGTCACTAGTTTAAATCAGCAATTCTAAATAAAATATTACAACACACTGGTGCATATGGATTAGTGGAATAGGATAGAAATATAGCTGTCTTGCCACAATTGAATATGGCTCTAAACTTGAGAGTGTTATAATCTGAATTACTAGTTAAGAAACCACATGAAAAGTCTTTATTTAGAATCTTGCTCTATCATTTATTAGGAGTGTATGTTTCAGTATCATATTTTAAGTCCTTTAAGTCAGGGTTGTATAAAGAAACAGAAGACTAAGATGTGGTGAATTTAATGATTGATATAATTCACAGAAGTTATTAACTTATACAATTTTTTTTTCTGGTTATATCTGTAAGTATTCTATAGCAACATTTTCAAGTTCACTTCTGCAAATCACAAGTTTACCAAATCTACCTATAAAACTATGTAATGAACAAGATGTGCTTAAAAACCCTAACCATATAGTCTACTTTTCTTGAAAGTCCAAAATTACATTAGCATATTAATAATTCTGAGCTATCTTGCCTAGAGAAAATTAACTAATTTTAATTAAACATTACTTACCAAAATTCCACCTCTGAACTTCTTTCTCCCCCAAGTAAGATCCAGGAACACTCTTAAAAATTAGACTATTTTGAAAAACTTTGGGAGGAATAGAACATGTAATGGATAAGAATACGTTCTTCAGAGTCAGATGAACAGAATTCAAATCACAATCTTTATGTCTTTGGACAAATTATTAAATATTTTGAAATGTAAATTTTTTCATAGACCAAATAAGGAAAATGATAAATTTCTTACAGTGTTTTTAACACCGACACTATCCACCAAATGTACCTTCTACCCAACTTTATAAAATAATATGTACACTGTACCTAAAAATACATATGTGTGTCATGTTTGCATATACATTTTTAAAATTGTAAACAACAATGAAATTGCCGTGTTTTAAAATTTCCTATTATTATACTCTTTGTTCTATTACAATGCAGCACAAATGTATAAGAGAAAAAGAGGATATAATGGTTGCCAGCCACATGTCTCACAAGTACTCATGATAATTAAAGTGGTTAAATCAGCAAACCTTTCTTAGGCAACATTTACAGATTTTAAAATGAAACCTTTATTTAAAAAATAAATTCTTGATAAAACCAGAAAAATCTTACCTTTTGAAGGCCTACCAAATTAATTATATTTTACATTTATTTAAATTCATCTAAAAATATCCTCATTTTTAAAGAATGAAATTTATCAATTACTCATTTAAATTCAATATCTCTTCTAAGTCAAAATAGAAGATATTAGTGAACTAGATTTTAATAAAATATACTTCCATAATCAATAATTAATTTCATGACTTCAAAAATATGATTAGACGTATATGAGAAAAATGTGACAAAATATAAAAAAGTTATCTTTCCTTTATGTGTGAAATTTCAAATTGTAAAAGTGAAGAATAGATGGAATAGTGAAGAGCCCATGTAAGAAAATGTTGGTAATAAATTTTAATTTATTATATATAAATTATATGTAAAATTGCAGTTCGTGTATATAAAAACGGCAATATGAGATGCAGATACTAGAAATATCATGTGCGAAAAAATACAGGTTTTTAATTGAATTGAAGTTATTTGGAATAATATTGATGCTTGGAAAGGATGAGCAGCAGATACATGGAAAATTATACCTAGGGCATACAAGAACATTTAGAATAACTAAACATTTGCTTTAGTGGTTATTTTTTTCTTCACTCTGAGTTTTTTATCTATGCATTACTATATGAATGGCTTTGCTAAAGTTAGTCATTTTTTTATATCTAGTAATTTTCTAGTGACAGTAATTTTTAAAAGGCAATTTTATGTGTTGCATGTGAATGTTGAAATATAAAAATGACTTATGCATTGCCCCAGAAGTAATCTGTTTCATTAAAAAATCATGTTTAATCAACTTTCCTTTGAGAATTGTAAACTTTAAAATAGAAATACAATAGATAACAGTAAAACTACTGCAGTTTGGCCTTCATGAACCAGTTACTTGTAAAACTGTGAAATTGAATCATCTTGCTCATGTGCATAAATGATGAAACCCTCCCTGGTGTACACCCTTGTTAATTGATATGAATCCATGATAGTGTCCCTAGATGTACAAAGGAACCAGGGATTTTCAAAAATAGAAATTGCTATTGGATAAGTTTGGTGTTAATGAGTTAACAATTAGTCTATTTCACCTTTGGTTCTGTTCCATATAGTTTCTTCTAACAATTATATTAATAATGTCAATTTTATAATTTAGATCACAGTACCTCTTCATTTGCTACAAAGTTATTAAGGGAAAATAAAGTTTATTGGGAAGAAAGGTGATATTGGACTCTAATAAAAGCAAAGCTCCAGATCCTTGCTACTTTCTTCTGTTCTCTACCCTTGCCTTTGTTCTGTGGCCCTCCTGCATGATGTGTACTTTCTGGGACTTGTAAGAAATCTTATTCTTCAGAGTTCCCTGATGGTTTTTGCTGAAGTGCATCCTGCAATCATAAGACCACAGGGGCCAGTCCAGGCACAGCATCTGCTCTGGGCCCAGTCGAGTATCTCAGGCATTCCTAGCTATTATTAATAGCATCGCTGTCAATAGGCTGACACTGACACAGCAAGACAATAAGATTTCAGATATCACTGATAAATCTTCAAATGTTTCTTAGAAATTATTAAGCAAGGATAATTTCAAGACTGAAAAAGTGGGTCTTAAATTATGTACAAGATTTTTATTGATTTTTGAAAAGAATGTTTTCATCAAGCAATATTTATATACCTTACTGAATTTTGTACAGATACTATCAGTGAATTTCTAGGAAGATGGTTTAGAATATCAGAAAAAAAATTTTTTTAAGATTTCCAATTGATTTTCTGTTACATTCTATGGCAAGGAATCCAGCTATTTAGTATGATATGTTAAAATAATATTTTATTTTTGCTATAGATCTGATTAATAGTCTATATCAGGTGTCCAACCTTTTGGCTTCCCTGGGCCATATTAGAAGAAGAATTGTCTTGGGCCATACATAAAATACACTAACACTAAAAAGTTAAAAAGTTTTCCAAAAAAGTCTCATAATGCTTTAAAAATTTATGTTGGACTGCATTCAAAGCTGTGCTGAGCCACAAATTGGACATGCCTGGCTACATAAAATCTCAATATTATAATGTTTAGAAGAATTTTTAATGTTAGTAATGTTAATTCAATTTAATCGTTAAGAAAATTATATTAATACCTAAGTAAAAACCTTTATCTATCTATGTTTGGAAGTCACAGAGTAGTCAAATATTCATTGGAGAAGTCATTGAAAGAGTTTGTTGTAGTTGTTTCTTTAATTCATGGCTGAGGCAGGATCACAGCTTGGCTAGAGACTATAGAAAAATAAACACAAAGAAGCAAATAAAAGAAAGAAAATGTCAACATTTCTAGTAATTTTCAAAACATTTGGAAAGTATTGGAATAGTTTACTTGACGGTGTGTGCTACCTTTTATATCATTTACTGTATATACAGTTTACCATTGTGTACAGTTTTACTTATTTAGAAAATTAAAGGCAATTTTTAAAACTTCTCATTTATAAATTGTTATGCATTTTAAAATCTAATCTGGTAATCTCTCTTAACCAATATTTAAACTGCTAGATTTAAAGTGATTATTAATATTGTTAATTTAAAATGGACTACCTTTGTAATTACTTTCTATTTTTTATATATTTTTTATATTTTCATTCTTTTTCTGTTTTTAATTGAGCATCTTATAAGATTCCATTTTATCATCTTTTTTGCTATGCCATTTTTACCTGTTCATTTAAAACAATTTTCCTGGTTTCCCTGGGGTTTGCATAAGAATTGAAATTCATCTTTAATGACACTATACTTCCTTACACATAGTTCATAAAGCATTCCCAATTACTACCTTTCATCCATTTGTCACTATTGTCATTCATTTCACATATCTGAGTGCTATAAACACCCATTGCATTGTCATGATTATTGCTTTACATGTATCATTATAGTTTAGGTCAATTAGGAAAATGTTATATAATTTATTTTACCTTTTTTGTTTATTTTCCAATATTTTTATTTTCTTTATGTAAACCCGATTTCAGGACCTATATCATTTTCCTTCTCACTTTAGATCTTTTTAACTTTCAGGGGAGATCTGCAGGTAATTAAATCCATCAGTTTTTGTTTATTTAAGAAAAAATTTATTTCCCTTTCATTTTCTAAACAACCTTATTGAGATATAATATACATAAAATTCACTCTTTTAATGTGCACAATTTGTTACTTTTTATACAAAGTTGTGCAACTATCACCAGTATCTAATTTTAGAAAAATTTTAGTACCCCAATCAGAAACCCATTAGCTTTCCATTTACTTTTGTGTTTTTTGTTGTTGTTGTTGTTTTTGTTTGTTTGTTTGTTCGTTTGTTTTATTTTTTTATTGGGGTGACATTTTTGAATGATAATTCATTGGCTGTAGACTTTTAGGTGAATTGTTATAAAACAATAATAGCATTTTAACAGTTTCAAAACAAATCTTTGGTATTGAAGTCCACCCCCACCCCCACCCCCGTCTCTCTTTAGTAATGGTGATTAGAGTTCAGAACTGCTCTAATGGCCCAACATTTGAAGAATTGAGAAAAATTGTTGTTCCCTGATATCAATGAAAATATAATGTAATGCAATATAATGGCCAGTTAGTAACAAAGTAAAACTTTTCTTATCAACAAATGTAAATTTTAGATTAAAAAGTGCATGGAACTTTCAGCGTTACAACATTACAGTATTTTACTTTTTCGTTGTTGTTGTTAAGAAAACAAACCTTTAAATGTATGACCAAAACAAAATACTAACTGACACAAGTCTTGGAAATAACACTTAGATATTTTAGAGTTTTCTTTAACTTCTGGTATGTTGAAAACTTTGGGAACCCGTTTTTAGAGATCAAATGGGGACCACTTTGAAAAGCTCAGCTTGATGAACAGACAACACACATTTAGGAAGTAAAAGGAATCACTTACTACTTTTGTGAAATTCTTCAGGGACTTCTCTCCAGGTAGACATATGTGGGAAGAGAGTTAAAGAGAATTTTAAACTTAGATGTTTGGAAAGCCTTTGACAAAATTCTTTACAGTTATGTTAAGATTAGTAGAAAGGATCACTGAACCTAATAGTAAGTTGGCTCACTGTCCTCTACAATGATTTATGGAAAGGAAACAAAAGCACTCGGAAATAGCTTTTGTGGTTCAGGACAATTATAAATATTCTGCTTCTTCATAGGTCAGAAAGAAATCTTTAACCTTCTAAATTTTTCAAAATAGATTTGTATTTGTTATTATATTAAGCACTTTGCAATAAATATAAAATAAAATTGAAGTTTATGTGACAGTTGATGACAAATAGAATGTGACAATAAATATATGTGTTCATATTTAGGATTCTTTGTTCTTTTAATGGTTGTGAATTTTAGGAAAACAGCTGAAGAATATATTGAACATACATAGAAAATACTAAACAGGTACTAAGAAATGATTACTGGAATCATCACACTTAATATTATTATAAGAATTATTAGGTACTTTACTGTAACTGCTGTACCATGAATAAAGTTTTCTTTGTTGTTTGAAAAGAAACAAGGTCATTTGATTTTGCAGTAATCAGGAGTCAAGAACCAAATCAGGAATTGTGTCTGTCTTGTTTAATAGTTTTGTACAACCAACAACAGACCTGGCATAGTTAAGTCCTCAATAAATCTTTGTGAATAAATAAATAAATGACCAGACAAATGGAATGGATTGTCTCTAAAACTTGAAGTAATTATTGAAATATCAACCCTTTGGGCTAGATTCTCTCCAAGAAGTTTGACTTTACCATTTAGCTTCTTCTTATTTCACAATACATGGTTATTTATAAAAGAAAGATTTCATTATGAATGAGAAAGAAGCACAGACTGAAAATAATAAAAGTTTCTATTTCTAAGCACTGTTTAACACTGAAGGAGGGAAGTTCTCATTAGCTAAGAACTACCCCACCCCAATTCAAAATGACAGGCTGTGTGTGTGTGTGTGTGTGTGTGTGTGTACTCAAAATCCCTTCCAATGTTAATTTTTTGATCATCAGTAGATGAGGTACCTCAAGATTCTCACATAGAAAAAAAAGATTCTCATATAGAGAAGATGAGACATAGTGTCACTTAGCAGAGTGTGGAAAAGTAAACTTTCATATCGTAAATACTCTTAAGAAAACATAAACTTGCTATTTGAAGGGACACTGATAATGTATCTTTGAAATAGGTCACATGTGTGTCTGGTCTATCACTGAAAATCGATTAAAAAGTTGTAGTCTTCATCCAGGACAGTACATATTAAAGTTCTATTAAAAAAAAAGTTTCAGTATTTGACCAGGAAGTAAACCATTAAGTATTTTTAAATGTTCTATAGTAATGAGAATACTATAATATAATAATGAAAGTTTATATTAAATATATTTGGCTTTAAAAATATACCAGTCATTATACATAGCACTTAATATATATTTACCTCATTACTCCACAAACAATTCTGTGTGACAGGTTCTTTTATTTATCTGCATTCAAGAGATGAGGAAACTGAGCCATTATGGTTTGGAAGTGGGATTTATTTTCACCTTCTACCTATGAGTCCATATTTTAATGCTCTATTCTATAGTGTCATGACATTTCTTCTTAAGAAATGAGGAAAAGTTATAAACAACATACCACCTACACTTGATTATCTCTTTAAAGATCTTAATGAAGGATTATATTATCTCTAATTTATTGGAGTGACATTGATTAGTAAAAATTACTTAGGTCCCAGGTGTACAGTTCTACAGTACATCTTCTATGTCTTGTATTAAGTGTTTATCACTCAGAGTCAGTTCTCTTTCCATCACCATATATTTGTGTCCCTGTCCCTATCCGCTTACCCTCAGGTAACTACTAAATTATTGACTGTGTCCATGAGTTTTGTTTCTTTGTTGCTTTTGATTTTATGTTAACAATCAAAGTAAATTTCTCCATTCTTTTCCTTTATTTTGGCCACTCTCCCATCCCTCCTCCCATCTTAAAGAAGTCCATCTAACATTCTTTGTATGGTGGGGATGTATTTCTTTAACTTTTCCTTATCTCAGAACCTCTTTATCAGTCCTTCAATTTTTAATGCTGGCCTTGCTAGATACATTATTCTTGGCTTTAGATCCTTGTTTTTCATCGTGTTGGATATTTTCTGCCAGCTGCAAGCTACCAAGGACGTCATAGAGGGATTCAGCTGACTCAGGAATTAAGATGATCTTTGTCATGCCACTACCCATATAAAACTACTGAAATGATAGGGCGTAATGATGACACTGTACCTTACATTTCCTGGGAATCTTAAGGAAAATGAATCTCATAATTTAAGGTGAAGTTTATTTGCATCAAACAGAGAATATACATTGTTTTTCATTCTCTTTTTCTTTTCCATCCATTATTACTACAAATAATAAGTACCTCTTTTCTCCATTTCTTTTTCTTTTCCATAAAGTTTAACATTAAGTAGAGTCCTATCAATTTATATAGATTATTTGCTTTAAGATTACTTCTCTTATGCCCAGGACAATAATAGATATGTAGTATTTTTATATGAAAGGGTCTTGTTTTCTTTACCTATCCCAAATACTTAAACATACTGGGGAGAAAGAGAGAAGGAATCAGAACCAGTTTCATAAAAAACCATAACTAAAAATTTTACATGCTAAGATTTTCGTTTATTCCAATGCTTTTATATCCAGGCATTCATTCTTTTTACCTTATTTAAAATCATGTAGACACCTAGAACTCTTGTTTACATATTCATAAGTTACTTCATTCATTTTCTTAAATTCAAATTATATTAAGAGGTAACTATGCTCTGCCTATACTGTGTGCTTGATATAAAATGATAGACCCAAGGTGTTGCTTTGTTTTGCTTTTTATTTCAGGCTCTTTTATTATTTCTTAATACCTTCAGTTAATAGCAGGACTCAAGCAGGGTAGTTGTCCTAATGCTTGTTAATGGCTACAGTAGGATCTCTCAAAAGACCATGATGTAGGCTGACCAGTCATACCATTTTAAACGAGATAGGAAAGAACGGTCCTGTCCCATTTCAAATGGTACATGTGGTCAGCCTAGTCTCACTGGGCTAAATTCAAGGTGTCAGTAGGCTGACCAGACATACCATTTGAAACAGGACAGCCCTGTTGTTTTCTTTCCCTTTGAAAATGGGATTTTGGTTAGCCTACCATGGTATGTAGTTAAAAGAACATAATTAGTGAATACTCAAAAATTTGGTTTTGTCTTGTGGCTATGTCATTACTAGCCATGTGGCCTATAGAGATATTTCTAACCATGTCAGCCTCCAATTTTCTTGCCTGTAAAATAGATTTAATAGTTATACTATTAAGATGTGAGAAGTCAAGAAAATAATGCATACAAAAGTTTTACGCTAACATTACAGAGAAGACAGTCAGTAAATGCATTCCTTTAAGCACACACTCACCTCAATATCCCTGAAGTGCCTACTTAAGTGCAAGGTACTAGACTGGCTCTAAAGAGAAAACAGATGACTGTAAAGTGGTATCAACCCTCCTGGACTCTATTAAGGAGGCAGAGATTCAATATATAATTTTATATTAAATGACTTAACTTAGATTTTGATAAATGCTAGCTAATGTGTTAGATAGATTAGTGGATTGGGCAACTACAGGGTAAAGATCTGGATCAGAGAAGAATTTGTTCAGCAAATGATAGTAAATCAGCAGTTAGAAAGATGAAAACTATGTATTTACAGAAGATAAATGGAAGGAAAGGCATGATGGAGGATCCATTGTGTTCTTAGGTAGTACATTCATTTTCAATGGCTGCTGTTACAAATTAGTACAAACGAAAAGGCTTAAAACAAGACCAATTTCACATTATACTTTAAAAAATCTTTCTGAATGGATTGAAGGGAAGCCAGCATGAACATGTAAACACTAATTATGAAACTGTCCCATTGGTACCCAAAATATGAGGGTAGCCTGGTCTAAGAAAAAAAAACTGTTAGATTTAAGATGTGTTTTAGAAAATCAGTAAACTTTGGTAATTTATTTTTTGGGTGTGAGTATTGACACAAAAAGGGAGGTGTTGTGTATGAATTCCAGGTTTCTAGCCTTAGCTGGATGGGGGAAAAGTTTTATCACTGAAATATTGACCACTGGTAATATATCACATTTTGTTGAGAAAATGTAATAAATTCAATACTGAGTTTGACTCGTCAAGTAGACCAAATGAAAATGTCATTTGGCAATGAGATACATAAGTCAGGAACCAAGGTTATTAACATGTAAGTTGTCAAGATAATTACACCAAACTAAAGCACGGAATTAAGTATGGTCACCTACAAAGAAGGTAATGAGTTGAGAGTACAGAAAGGATAGATCCCATAAATATCTATCAAATACCTTTAAAACATGAGTACAGCAAAGTGAAGTGTGAAAAACTATTATAGGTTGCACAATTACTGGATAAAGCCAGGAAATGGAAACATTTTTTAAAGAGAAAAGACAAGAGTATGAAATATTTTAAAGTTCAAGAAAAGTAAAAAACTGAAAATTTTCCTAGAAAGAATCTTTTCAGGCAAATTCTGCATAATACTTTCATGAGCTAAATGTATCAATTACTAGCTACAAAAAAATTAAAAAAGGATTAAAGCCTTATTTAATGCACAGGTTAGTGAGAGGAGTTTTATATTGAAATGGTTAATTTCAACAAAAAGAGATAACTGGGGTGATGTTTTTCACATTGGATGCCATTACAGTACACAATAGGAGATATGTTGCTAAGGCTAAAGGAAAAGGCCAACATGAGTTTTTTAAATTCAATCAAGTATATGATTCAGATTAATAAGAAGGTTTCTAGACAAAAGTATCAGCATTGGTAAAGAAGCTGTAACTAATTGAAATTTCCAGAAATTAGCTTTTCAGATAGAGGTAGAGAATGAATTTGCATACTTAGATCACAATGTGTAGGACTTTATTCTCAAAGCTAAGAAGCTTAATGTTCCTTGTGCGTGGGGGAGAATCATTAAAATTGACAGATTTTAACAGTTACCGTGAGATGGATTTGTCCAGCTCCCGTGTGCAGATTGCTTTCAGAAGGCCCAGAAGGCCCATCATAGCAAGAATACATCGGAGGTTCTTGGGCGTAATTCTGACACAATAGTATGAAAACCTCAAAGGAAAAAGAAAACAGAATTTATAAACCTTTATAAGATAAAAGTCAGTAGGATGTGATTAACTGTATTTGGAAAGTGGGGAAGGAGAGGTTTAATGTGACTCAATTTTGGGGGATGGGCAGCAAGGTAGAACATGAAATGAAGAAGGAATAAAAGAAGAGATCAAAGTCATCACAAAGTGAGAATGAGGCTTGTCATGGAAATGTTGAATTTAACATTCCTATGGAAAGACAAGTTAGTGATGTTCAGTAGATGTGGACAACAGAATTTCAGAGGAAAGAAAGGGTTTAGACAAGAACAAAGGAGATCATCCAGTGAAAATATATAATAGCAGAAGAAAAATGGATTGAGTATGGAAACCCTGATGAAGACCAATGTTCAAAGAACTGTCAGAGGAAGAGATTAACAAGGAAGAAAAGGAGCAAATGGTCAGAAATTAACAGGAGGAGGATCAGTTAAAAATGGTGTGAAAAGGCCAACATAATAGAGTTTCAAAAAGAGAGCGTGGTCCGCAGTCAGTACAGTGGAATGAGACAAAAAACGTTCAAAATTCTGAAGCTTATTTCAGTCAGCCCTCCGAGGACCGGACTAGAAAAATATGATTTGTGTTAAATTGACTGTAAAACAAAAAAACAAACAAACAAAAACCTCTTACAAATGAATATTTTATAACGAGTACATGTTTTAAAATAAACAAGCATGCAAGTTTTCTAAGAGAAGAACATCAAGTGTCCGTTCGCCAGCATTGTGTAAAAGAAAAGATAGGGCTGGAGAGATCGGATCAAGTGTTTGCAGTAAGAAAGTAAACGAGGCAGAGGCGGTGGGAGTCCTTTACCTTGATCTCAGCAAGACATTTGATAAATTGTTATATAAGATGCAACTCAGGAAAAATCAAGGATTTTTGCATCAGTGCTATAACAAGCTAGCAAAGAAGATGAGTGGATGCAGAGATTGACAGTAAATGGTGGTAAATTGTGTTCGAAAGAGAGAAGCAGCAGGATTCCTTTGAGCTTCATGCTATTATGCATTCCATTTAATACCCATAAAACAATTGTCAAAAAAGAACCACCGTCAATGTTGGCACTCAATCTGAGCCCTCGTTGGTAGCATTAACAGTTGTGATTGATTGTCTAAATTAATTCCAATTACACTGTGTTTCTGTGTACAAGTTCATCTTAAATTATGATATTATGCTTTTTTATTTTAAATACCACTATGGATCCATAAAGTAACTTAGTCAATAGCTGTTCTCATTTAATAAAGAGTAAGAGAGCACTGCTGTGCTTACTGAGATTACAATGGAGGCATTTGATGAGCGTGGGTATACTGTGTCCTTGGGGTTTGCTTCTGGACAAAGCAAAGGGTTTCAACTCAAAGCCTGTTCTCACAAATAGAGTAGGATAAAATCTGGGGAATGATGTAAATAATCATTATGTGCTGAGTCTAAACTGGAAAGGACAGTGTGAGTAAAGGCCAGGAAAACCAGAAGAAAGAAATGAGAGAACATCCATGAGTATTAGTGAAAGTCTAAAGTTAAGTGCTCGTGTTCTAAGATTGGTGTCTTTTCTACTAATTTACATTTGTTTCCTGAATTTACATCTTAATTTTTTTATTGTTACTGTATTATAACTTTTAACACTTTTTGACATGGTGTGAGTCAGGAAATTCTCCTTTGGTCCGGTTCCTGCCATCACCTTCCAACAATCTGTAAATGGCATCACCTACGTGCAGCTGATCAGCTCCGATTTTAGATATGTCCTCATCTTATCTTTTCCATGAACCAATCCAATAACTCCACTCACTCATACATTTTTATTTATTTATTACCAAGTGTACTTTGTACTAGGTACTTTGCTAGAGCTTGGGAATTCAGCAATGAAAAAAATCTCTTCAGTCACGTATTTATATTCCAGTGAAAAACAAAAATAAGCAGGCACACAGGCACATAAACATCTAAAAGGTGGCTGGTGCTAATAAGCATGATACACAGTTTTTGAAAACTAATATAAGGATATTGTTGATCGGGTGGCATATGATTTTCATAGTGGTAAGATCGAGGTCACATGCAGTGAAGGAGTAAGTCATAGGAATATCTGAGGTAGGGACTTTCCTGAGATAAGTGGGCCAAGGCTCTGGGGCAGGAGTGCCTCCCATCAGCCAGGAGAAAAGCAAGGGGCCATTGAGGCTGAAGGGGTGCCATGGTGGGGAATGGTGTCCGAGAGATATTGGTGGTGGGGTGGAGTCAGGGTTTATTCATAAAGAACTTTGTAAGGTGTATAGTAAGGGGTAAGGACTTCGGATTTTATTGTAAGCAAGAAAGGAGGCCATTGAATGGTTTTCAGAAAATAACATGATCTAAATTTTGGCTTCAAAGAATATTCTCTGGTTACTGTATGACAAACTCCAGATGGGCAAGGATGGGAGGAGGGAATCCAGTTTTATCCTTTAGTGTAATAATAGTCTTCGTATCTTTTCATCACTGTTATATTCTGAGTCCATCCCTATTCTTACTTCTTATTAAAATCTCCACACCTACCACCTCAAAGCAATCATTAATTTCTCACATGGAATAAAAATTGAATACCTTATCAAAGAAATACAAAGGATATGGTTTCTTTGTTGTCTTCATACAGGGTCTGGCAGAAGTAACGCCTTTAAGTAGTTAAAATATTGTTACATTACAGAATTACATACTTATGATTTTGTAATAAAAGATTTGGTATAGATTACCTGCTCATTAAAGAAGAGGTGTTACTTTGGCTGGACCCTGTATTTTTATTCATTTATTTATTTTGGCAGGAAACATGAGAGTTCAATTGTTTTCTCACTGAGTACCTTATCTCCAGTCCCCAATGCCCCACTTCCCCACAGGCTGAAGTGAGGATATGATGTCACTTGCATGGGCCCTCGGGGTTTGCACCGCAGGGGAGGGATTCCAAAATTAGGAAACTGGAACCTGGCACAATGTCCCTCCTCTCCTCCACAGAGAAAGAGGGATACTTACCCTTGACATGTAACTAAATCCCCCCCTCGGGAGAGGAGGGAGCTTCACCCCCTGACAAGTAAATATGTGACTCTGATGAGGAATAAGGCTTCATATCTCCTTGGAGATCTCTGTCTTTAGAGCTGTTGCTCAATTGTCCTTTATCCGAGTGTCAGTGCTCTTTGCTCAGAAAGCCCTGCCAAGCAGAAATGTGCAAACATTCGCGGAGCTTTGTTTCCCACGTACATCTTCGTCCGCCTTTCCTGCATGTCCCCATCCTGCGCTGTGCTCCAGCCACAACTGCTGAACAGAACCTCCATTTGAGGGGCATTGCCATTGCCACTCCCCTGCTGGAAAGCTCTTTCCCCACACCTTTTCATGTGACTTTCTCCCTGCCTTCGTGTCCCCTCTATCTCACACAGCCCCTCGAAGATTCTGTTTCCAATTCTGCAGTATTTTATCACTGCCTGGAATTTTATTGTATGGTTTTTGTTTATTTTATGCCAATTCAAACTTTTAAAGTTCTACCACAAAAGGATTTTACTGTCATACTCATATCTATGAGGGCTGTCTAGAAAAAAATCCAGTCATGACTGCCTGTTTTTCATATTACATGGCTGGATCCTTACTGGACAACCCTCATGTATTTCCATCTTTTAGAAATATTCACTGTTGTAATAATCAGCTTCGATGTTTGAATGCCTATCTTGTGTTAAACAATATTCCAGTCTATTTGTCTGACTTAGCAAATTGCCACCACAACCCTATCAGTGTACTTGTGAAGCTACAACTCGGCTAAATCAAGAAAATGAATGCTTAAATGAACTCTTCCAAGAAAATTGTTCAGGAGATGAAAACTAGGATATTCCTTAGTTATTCTATTAGGCAGTACTGTTCTCTAACACTTGATTATGGTTTTAAAAAATACTCAAATACATATTTATACTTTTATCTACATCCATGTTATATACTATAATCACTATTATGTCTAGAAGTTTATCAGTCTCTCCATACAGTGAGATATATAACAATGTATGAGATTACATATAGATGCTGCCTGGAAACTTCTGTTATCTTATTTGATTGTGAGCATTTCCTATATCGTTATTATAAAATATATAGAAGAAAATGTAAAATATATAGACATCTTTGTGAAACTTGTAAACAAATACTTTTACTTAGATATTTCACTTGTTTGTTTTGTGCAGATATTCAGCCACACTTTGTTTTGTTCAGTGGTATGAAGGCCTGAAATAAGTAAAGTTGCCTCTAAATTTTTGCTGCTAAACAGCTTTTGAAGATTTTTTTTCATTTCGATCTACTTTAGGGCAAAGCATCAAACAAGCATGAACGTGCCAATCTGATGCCTATATTTGTCATTTAAATTTAGTTTGATATTATAATTTTATACAGCCTTGAGTGTATTATTCAGATACTTGCCTGCCTTGAGCCAAGGTAGAGAAGAATGTCATTTACAATGATAGAGAGCACGACACATAGGACAAAGAAGATACATTTGAAAGAGGCCATAATGGCATTGGACTGGGACATGTCGGTTTTGAGATGCCTTAGGTTAGTAAGTGAATACATAGCAAATGCATCTAGATACATAAATCTGGAGTTCAGGAGAAAATATAGACCAAAATATACATTTATTAGTTACATAGATATTAGTTAAATACATAATAAGCCAAAATAACCAATAAAATAAAATATGATTCATAATTAACCATGGAAAATACACAGAATAAAAAGACAAGTTTTATTATGGAATATGAAGAACGCTGATGTTTGTGGCATAAACAAAGAATAGCTAATCTCAGAAGAGAGTGAGAGCAGCAGCCTGAAAAATTACAAGAGGCAATGAGAGAGTGACTTCACAAAACAAGGGCATGGGCTACTTTAATATCAATGAAGTGGCCGATAGTATAAGATATAGAGTCAAAATAGATAAGGATTGAAAAGTGCCTAATGATTTCTGCTCCAGGATATCTTCACTGACTTTGATTTAGTCATTTCAGTTACTTGAATGAGATTGATGCCTGACCACAATGAGTTGAGGGTAAAAATGAAAAATAGACACAGACAACGAAGGCTTTTTTCTTTTTCTTCAAAAGTTGTCTTTGGAGAGAAACTAATAAACAGAGGAAGGATTTAGGAAGTATCAGAAAAATGGGATTAGAGTCAAATTAGAGTTAAAGGAATAGCTTTAAATTGCAAAACAAACAAAAAAACACATCATTCTAACTGGAAGGAATAAAAGAAAATATGAATGAGGTACTGAGAATTAAATATAATGCTATAACTGTCTGAAAAGCAGAAAAGTATACATATTGAAGCCTCTGGGCTGGATTCTGTTACTCTATAAACTCAGTACATGATTATATAAACCTCTTCTTGAGCTTTAGTCAAATAAAACCCCAAGACATTTATACATGAACAGCTAATAAAAGAAGAAATATATGCATCCTATCCTTGTGTAGTTGATTTTCTGAATGTCTATGTTGTGTAATATAAGAAACATAATCAACTGAAGTCAATCAAAATTGAGTTTCTTCTCTGACTCCAGGGTTTATAGTTTGTGTGTTCCATCCTGATATTAAGCTTCATTGAAAATTAGAATCATATTAACTACATCAGAGGCTGCCAAACTTTTTTTTCTTTTGTAAAGGGCCAAGATAATAAATATTTTAGGGTTTGCTTGATCATATGGACAGTTTTAGCTACTCAAGTCTGCCACCATAACATGAAAGCTGTCATGTTAATGTGCAAGGTGCTGCAATAAAACTGCAAAAAAAGGTAGCAGACTGGAGTGACCCACAGGCAGCCTTTGGTAACTCCTGACCTATATCATGTTAATTAAAATGGTAAAGCTTAGGGAGTTCCCTGGTGGTGTAGTGGCTTAAGGCTTTGGAGCTGGTGCTGTCAGCACTGCGGCCTGGGTTCGATTCCCAGCCAGGGAGCTACCCACATACCAAAAAGCAAAAAATAAATAAATAAATAAAATAATGATAAAGCTTACAGAATGGTGCTTAACATATAATAGAATCTCTGGAAATAGTAGATATTTTTAATATGTTTCATTATACTTGGGCTTTTTAATTCCTTAAGAAAGGGAAACAAAGCAGGCAATTAATATTTTAGAGTGAATTATTTTCAATAGCACATTTATCCTTCAGTTGCCAATGTGTTTCAGGTATACTGAAAGATATTGCTGTGTGTTCAATATTATTCTCATCAAAATAAATGTTATTTTCAACAACTAATATTTATCTGTAGCACCTGACATTGTACATAAGAATGATCCGTACATATCTTGTAAACTTCTGGATTTATTATTTTTATCAACATCAAAAAATTCTCTATAATGAGTACACAAGGGAGCAGGAACCCTCTGTTTATGTTGAATCATCTTACTTAGACTGATCACTTACTTAGTTGTGAGTTGTTTTTATAAATGAATTTCTTTGCTGTGCTAAGTATGTAAAATGGACATATTTTTCTTTTCATTTAATTAGCTTTATATTCAGCAACATTGGTAAAATGTATGCTTATTTTTCTTAATTTCATTATATGCAGATTTTTACTTGAATGAATGATTGATTATTTTGATTGTAACAATTAGCAAATGTTTAATTCTCCTGGAATTTTATGATGCCAATAATTTAATTTTACATATTAAAATTAGTAATTTCTAAAAGCAAATAACAATGGAATATAATTATATTAAGTGAAAGATGAAAGATAATTTAGTCATTTATAGACTTGAACAAGAATATTACAAATATTTTGACCATACATGTGTATGAATGATATTTATATTATGTGAAATTTTAATTCTCACTTATATAATTAAATCTTAATTTTTATATTAATATTACAATTTTATATAATTTCTTTTTGCTATATAAGTTCTCTGATGTCATTTGTTTTCAAAAGTTTGGAAATTTCAAACTTGTAGAAAAAAAAGTATTTGGAAATAGTACTTTCAGAAACCATAAAGGTCTAGATTTTCTCTAAATATTTCATGCTTAAATACATTTAATTTTAAATACTGATTTTACCACCATAATGAACAACATTTTGATTAAAATTAGAAGGCTGTCACAGTCACAGTGTACTATCATACTTAAAAGTTTTTTGTCACTTATTTAGAAATATAATGGGAATTATCTCACATACGGATTATTGTGCCTTGATGATTATTCTATTCCTTAGCCTAACTGTCTTATTTGCATGGAAGAGTTATCGAGTGAACCAACAATGCCAAGCAAAGTACTCCAGATCTTCACCACGAAATATTAATATTACTTTGCAGGAAAATTGTCGAAAATAATTCGTTTCTGCAAGTGTGTATATGAAAAATGATTTTTTAGTGAAATCAGTTAAACAGTAATAAATCAAACTCTGTTCTCTATTTAACATGTGATTTATAAATACATCTACTATGAAGGACTTGACTGTTAAAATTATCAAAGGTATTGAAATGCATTAATGTAGAATCAGATTTAATATCAGATGCTACCCTGACAAAGTCAGAAAATATAAAATCAAACCATTTGAAAAACGTCATGAAAATTTATTTGTAACTTAAAACTAATTCCTAGTTGTAAAGTGGCTCCTTGATCTATTGCATTGGCTCTTGCTATTTCACTAAGAATATTTAATCTTTGGGATACCATGATCATATTAGTAATACCATATTTATTTTGTCATTAGTTAAGGCAGGCATCTGCCCTACACAGTGATGTCTATGTATATTAATTACATAGGGGAAGACTTGTGTGTCTACTCCCAGTTCTCCAGTTAATTTGGAGAATTTAGTATGAGTTAACATATGTGTTTTCTAGTTTGTTTGTTTTTTTTCTACCATGAAAGGAGGAATTGGCAAAATGTAGGTTATTTTTTTAAGCTGAGCTCTGGAGCTACTTTAGGGATTTCTCAGAGCTCAGTTGAGCTGCCACTGGAAGAGAACATTGATGAGGGAGGCCAAAATCATTTGGACCCTCTCCAGTATTTCAAATTGAAACAATCTCTTACCTACTTTTGTGGGGTTTTTAGCATTTATCCTGCTTGGTATTCTCCTAAGGTTCCTGGATCTGTGGTTTGGTTTCTGAAATTAATTTGGGGGAATTCTCAGTCATAGTTGTTTCAAATATTTCTTCTGTTCCTTTTATCGCTTCTCTTTTTGATAGTCCCATTACACATATGTTGCACCTTTTGTAGTTGTCCCACAGTCCTTGCATGTTCTGCTCTGTTTGGTTCGGTCTTTGTTCTCTTTGATTTTTGATGATTCTATTGATATATCCTCGCGCTCAGAGATTTTTCCTTCAGCTCTGTCCAGTTGATAAACCCATCAAAGACATTTTTTTATTTCTGTTACAGTGTTTTTGATCTCTAGTATTTCTTTTGGTTCTTAGGATGTCCATCTTTCTGCTTGCATTGCCATCTGTTCTTGCATGGTGTCTACTTCATCCATGAAAGCCTTTAGCATATTATTTATAGTTGTTCTAGTATCTCTTTAATGTCTGCTTTTGATGATTTACCTGTCTTTTCATTTTTTTCTTACCTCTTGCAATATTTTTTTCTTGATAATAAAGAATGATGTACTGGGTAAAAAGAACTATTGCAAATAGTCATTTGGTAATGTGGTGGTGAGGTGTGGGTGCAAGGGAAACATTCTATAGTCCTCTGATCGGGTCTCAGTCTTTTCGTGAGCTTATGCTGCTGGATTGTGAACATCACAAGTGTTTCTTGGTGTTTTATGCTGTTGATGTTTTTGTTTTTGTTTCCTCAGGGCCAGAACTGGCTGGAATTGGATACTTCTCACAGGTTAGTTAGGTTCTGATAATAACCCAACAGATTAGGCTAACTACTTTTTCCCAAGGGCAGGTCTTCTTAAGATGAACAGAATTCTCTGGTTTATATTAAAATTGTTCCTTTTTCCCTCCCTCTTCCAAAAGCATTAGAGGATTTTTCTCCAATATTTACTGTGGAAAACTAGTGGAGTTCCTGGAGGGAAATCTAGAAATATTGTGCATGTACCTTATTATTGGGTCCCCTGGAGTTTTTAACTCTCAGAATTCTCCACATGAAGCCTCTAGCAGTAGTCCATTACAGTTCAGGTTTGCCCACCCTGAGCCTGGTTCCCTTGGCTGTCTCTGCTCTTGAGTCTCTCCTAAGTTGTTCTATCTTTGCCTGTCACTATTTCTAATCTTGGGGCCAGTGGTTTGTTACAAACCAGGACAAATGGTTTATTTTTCAGTCTATTCAGATTTCTACTGGTTAGGACAGCATGATGATTTTTAAGGTCCTTACATTAGAATGGGAGCTGAAAGTTCCTCTTAGTCACTTCACAAGTTAGGCATCATTTCTGCCAACGAAATACTTACACAGAAAACAATTGGTAATGAAGAGATTCTAAAGATGACTATGGTGATGGCTGCACATGTCAGAGAAAATATTAATAAGACATTAAGTTACACACTTTAAATATGTGAATTGTATAGTATATTAATTATATCTCAATAAAGCTATTAAAAATAGAAAATGGTTTGAAAACCATCCTCTTAGATAAACATTTTGAACTCTTCTACCTCTAAAGTTTTTTATTTCATCTTAATCTTTATGTTTGAGCAAGTTTTGAGTAAAGGATGACAAATGAACATATATATATATATATGTGTGTGTGTGTGTGTGTGTGTGTGTGTGTGTATCTCATAAGATTATATCTTATATATATGATCTTCATACACAAGATACAATCTCTTTGGATGAAATGCTAAATATTTATGCTTTCTATTGTGCCATGGCTGCCTAAACATTTTATGTCACTAGCTACACAGTGCAGTTCCTTGCCTCTGTATATCATGTTTTCCATCAAATAGCTCACCTTCAACCAGTGCATCCCTCTCCATCCTTCAGATTCCAGTTTGTAAACTATCCTCCTCCCTGACACTGACCCCTATGCAGACCTGATCACTCACTCTAGAATGTACACCAATGCCATCACTGTTATGTGATTATACATCCACGTCAGTAAAATACTAAGTTTTCACCTTGATAAATACATATTTATTTATGTAAAAATTATGTTTTTATCCTACATATGAACTGTATCATAAAACATATATGACAGAACATTTAGAATCAAAATACTGATAAAAAACAATACTTGAACTCAATACTAAAATTAGCTTTTTTTAGAAAAACATATTTAGAATAAAGTATGTTTTATAATATTACAAGTAAATTTATATTTAGAAAAGACTTCTTAATACTTTAAAAATTGTAGCCTATTTCCTGTGAAATCCAACTAGATTATAACTTACTTTGTGATTTGGAAGATGATAGGCTTATATCATCTGTGTAAAAAGTGTCAATCTTCCTTTTACCTATTTGTTTAATTGTGTGTACATAACTAGAATTACCTTAATTTAAAATTTATTTAGAGGAGTTTTTCATGGCTCTTGTCTCTAGCATGCTTTCTAAATTTTTTTAATTTTTTAGTCAAAATTAGAAATAGTCATGGATCTCAATAAAATATAGTACACGTAAAAGAAAAAATGAAAGTATCCTGTCTACTTGTGCCTTACATTAATTCATATATGATAGCTGTCATGTGATTGATGAAATTCAAAGTATTATTAAAGCTTAATTTATTTTTTAACAAATATATGTACATTATACCACTTTATCACAGTGCATTGTATTTGTCGTCATTGTTTTGTAGCTCCTGGAGTCTGGGGACCCTGCTTTACATTCTGCTTTTTATTACTTCCTACTATTATGTACATATCTTTAATTTTTTTTTTTTTTTAGTTATTCTTTTATAAGTGGTTGGGACTCTGAAGAGAATAGTTTTGTGATCATTTTTAGAGTTTTTAGGTATTTGAAAGCTACATCAGAAAGTATCATAGACCAAATTTAGACATATGGTAAGTTTATAACGTTATTTTTATAGCATAAGTATTTGGTATATTTGTTTCCATTTTTTTCTATGCTTAAGTAATATGACTATGTTTTCTGGCATATAAAAAGAGAGATTAGATATCCATTCACCTATGTCATTACCTGACTAAACCCTTTTCATACATTAGCTCCTGCAAATGAGTTTTTCCTTTGGCCCCACTTGACATTGACCTGAAAATACAAAATTGCTTTCTATTCACACTCATAGTCTAGTGAACTTCTCATTTTTCATAAGTAGATTTAAGTCTGATTATGATATAACTGCTTCCTTGGTAAAATCTATGGCTAGGTAGTTAGTGATATTTTATAATATTAGTGTATTTAATCTATTCATTTCATAAGTACCCCCATTCACACAGTGCCACACAAGACATCTTGAAAAAAATCATTAAAAGAAATATTTTGGATGGTTTTCTAAAGGCAGAGCAATTTATCATTTCATATTCAATAATAATAACCAATATTTTTACTGTGTAGCTTCTAAACTAAGCATATTACCTTATTTAATTCCTGGAATAACCATAGTAAATAGAACCCATTTTTATTTCTATTTTAAATATTTAAAACAACAATAGCAAAACACCAAAAATCTGTGGCTTCTAACCTCTCACTACCTGGCCTCAAAGAAGCTTCCAAAACTATAGTAGTATATACTGAGTTCCCCTCACTTCCCGTTCTTCTACTGTAAGTAACATAAGAAATATATCTTCAGACCTTCTTTTTGCATTTATCATATTTTTTGGTAATATTTATCACACAATTAGTTAATCTATACCATGTTTACCCCATAGGAACTGCTTGTTCTCTTAAAGCTCTGGCAGTAAAGTAGTTGAGCTTCTCTTAGACCATAGCCCAGCTTGCTTGTGTGGTGATGTTTTAATTTTACACCCATTTTTAGCATGTAATTGATTCCATTTCCTTCTGGTCATGATCTTTGCTAGAAATGGCAGTGTGAATTTTCATTTCATACCAAGAAAAATGATAGAAACTAATAGCACGCATTTTATTGTTCAAATCTCCTTGAATTTCATCTCCTTTTTCTCGAACTTATTTTATTCTATTTGATGTCATCTCTTAATTTCTTATTTCATCCTCAATTAAATATATTTTCTAATAATGTTTGGAATAATACATAATATTCATGCATATCTCTGTCAAGATGTTAGCTAAAATCACATTTTACTGTTGCCTCTGACATACAATTGTTATGTTGTCACTGTTTTCTCCACGAAAATAGTAAAGCAGAATATGAGATATTGTAGTAAATATTTAATTTTTAATAAATTGCAATAGGCCGTGGATTATGTTATTTAAATTCCCTAAATAAATGTTGGATTCTTTCTCTAATTTCCATATTTTGCTATAGTACACTTCCTTAACTAATAAAATAAATCTTTATTACCTTTATTTCTAATTATAAAACTTGTGGGCCTTTTTGGAGAAAAATATAATATATATATAGAAAATTATTTCTATTTATTTATTTATTTATATATCCAACTTGCTAACCCAGTGATTTTTCTATGTATGCATATAATAAATATGCGTGTATGTACACTCATATACATATGTATATTATATCTGCACTATTTGTTTTTTAATTTCTCTGGTTTATAATACTAATGCTAGCATTTTAAGGATCATCAATTAACCTTGGGATTGTGAGGAGACACCAGTCTTTCTGAATAAATAATGGAGTGTCTTTCTATCACATTTCTGCTTTGGTCAAGTCCAGCACACATACTGAGGAAGGAGGGAGGAAGGATGAGGGAAGGGAGGAGGTTATGCATTTTTAACAAGGGATCTGCTATGTAATTTTCTCTGACAAATACAACACTGTGTCTTCTGGAATTTTGCAAGAAAGGCATTTAGCCCAGTCAGCACTGCTGTAAATTTCTAAACATCAGCTAGACAGAATTGAATTCAATCTTTTATGTGCCTTGGGACACATCCAACATATTTCTGATTTTCCTCAGAAATCCTGCTGACTTGGAGCAGGTGTGCCTTAAAATAACAAGAACTCATCAAGGCATGATTGTTATCATTCTGACAGCTTCATCTTAACTCCTTCCTGTTGTGCACACCTGGTCACATAAGCACTGTGCATTCTTTGGAGCATGCAACAGGCAACGCTGCAGAAAGGTATTTTGTTGTTGTTGTTGTTGGAGATGAAAAAGGATAGTTGTATTAACAGCTGATGATGGACATGGATGATACAACTCAACTAAAAGGAAAAGTTTTCAGTGGCACGAGCCCACCTGTGCTAAATTTGCTCTACTCTCCTTGTAGAATAACAGGTATGGACTTATAGGAAAAGCATATAAGCCCTGTTCTTATGATTAATTTATAATTCTTTTCTTTTAAATCGAAACAGAGACCTACTCGGTATCAACATGAAAGTTATTAGTAACTGTTTTATCATTCTCATTTTAAATTATGTAAGCCTTCTCAGATATTCTCTAATTGTGTCATGAAATATGAAGTACTATAGAAACTCTTGAAAAACAATGTATTTTTATTATAAGATAATAATTTATAACTTCACTTGCTTTCTCTGTAAAGGTAATATATCTAAAATATAATAAAACCTAATTATGTCATAATTTGATTATTTAAAAGAGATTAGCACAGTATATCCACATGGTATCCATCATTCAGTATGGGTTAATTAAATTAAGGTATTAATCTACTTGATTTATAGATGATCTCAGTGATCAGGAAATAAGTAAATTTTATCTCTGTATTATCTAGTATTAAACCCTAACTATATTTTTTCTTATTTTTCACTATTTTCCACTTTTCTATTTAATCTAAATTAATTTGAACCTTTTGTTTTTCAAAACAATAAATAAAATTTATAAATGAATGTTTTTTTAGATTGAATATTTCTTATATTTCAGTCACTCTCAACTGGTGTTCATCTGTGTGTGTGTGTATGTGTGTGTGTGTGTGTGTGTGTAGACAACGAACTTGCAGTCAACAAATAATTTCAAACCCAATCTAACCACTTTGGGCTTTAATTAAAGTAACTCAATTAACTAAATTATAACATCAAAGTAAAATAAATATTTTGGATTATATAATAAATACTAAAATAAAGGTATGATGGTTCATGGATACTAAAGCAAGGCTTCCTAGGAGGATTGAAATAGGTGGGTTGGAAAAGTATAGAAACATATGATGGCAACAAGGTGGGGAATAAAAATTTTAAGTAGGAGTTCCCTGATGGTGTAGTGGCTTAAGGCTTCGGTGCTGGCGCTGTCAGCGCTGCGGCCTGGGTTCGATTCCGAGTCAGGGAGCTACCCACATGCCAAAAAGCAAAAAAAAAAAAAAAAAATTTTAAGTGGAGCTCTGTATAACTATATGAGAGAGTGGTAAGAATAGCTGTATTATATGATAGGATGGCCAATACATTCCTTTATGCTTAGACTATAAATATTATTCTCAAAGCTACCAAAAAACTGGGCTGAGTACGGTGAAAGCAGGTGGGTTATTTTATTAACTGCTTGTAGTTGATGAATTAAAAACCTTGTTTATTATAAGTAGAAATTGTTATTGTTTCATGTTGATTTTGTAAATACTTTGGCAGCGGAAACAAACTCACTTAAATACATTTATAAGGTAGTACACATACTTTAAAGTCTACCAATATTGATTAAAATTTTTAAGTAATTCCATAATTATATTAAAATTGAATGTTGCCTATTGGTCAGTTCAAATGATATTTTGTCTGTCTAAAACATGAAGGAAGAGAAATAAAATCTTGGAGAACCAACGTCCCAAGTTGTATCTTATATTCCCGATATTATTTGCATGTGTCCATGGCAGGTGCTCTGTTTTGGTTTGGTTTCTTTAAATTTACTTTACACTTATTTTGGGAGTTATGGCTATTCTTGCATGTATCAATAGGTTATTCCTTTTTATTCCTGAGCAGTATCCCATTTGTGTATCCATACATATGTGTATATACCACAAGATGTTATCTATTCACCTGTTGACAAACTGTGGGGTTGTTTTCAGTTGGAGGATATTATAGTACAGCTGCTATAAACTTTCATGCACAAGTTTTTATGTGGATGTATGCTTTCATTTCTGTTGATAAATTATCTAGGAAGTGCAATGGCTGTGCCATATGGTAAATACAGGTTTTACTTTATATTAAGTTGTGAAATTATTTTTCAAAGCAAATTTATTCACTTTCTGTTCTTACCAACAACAGTTTAGAGTTCCAGTTCTCCATAAATGGCTATTGTCATTGTCAGCCTTCTTAAATTTTAGCCATTCTAACGGATACTTAGTGAGTCTAATTATGGTTTTAGTGAGGTTAATTAATGAGGATTCATGAAACTGATCATCCTTTCATATTAGCCATTCATATATAGCATTTTTGTGAACTGACTGTATAAAGCTTTTCCCTTTATATTTGCAGATTCATTTATTGTTTTAGTTCATTATGGAGACATATGTAGTTTTTACATATTGTCAGTAGAGGTCATTTTTCAGACATACTCCTATGTTTTACAAACAGTTTCTAAAAATTCATTGCTTACATGCTACATGTGTTGTGATTGTCCTACAGAGAAGGGTGGAGTCAAGCCCCCCCCCCCCCCGCCAATTTTAATTTAGATATTAAGAGTGAGGAAGCCACACATTCAGTAAAAATAACATTAAATAGTTTACTACTCATATCATGAAGCTTTCTGTTAAGGGTGGGGCAGACTTCAAAACTGGTCTGAAAATGATTTGAGGGAGCAGGATGGGACAAAGGAGAATGTCTGTGGTGAGGGTTTTTGCTCCAAGCCAGAGCCTGTATGGTTTGAACTTCCCTCCAGAAGCAGAGAGAGAGCACCAGGCTTAGCTTTTCAGCTTTTCCAGGTGTAGGTTGAGAGTGAAGGCTTAAAAGCAATTAAAGGTACAAATGGAGAGAAACTCTTTATTATACTGTGTTAATTTTCTATTACAAATTGGGCAATTTCACTCAACAGAAAAGAATTCCGGTCTCTCAACAGCCAGTATGTCTTATTTCTCCTTTCATCAAAATAAATAATTTCTTGTTTCTTTCCATGTAGCCCTAACTCTAGAACCAAGAATCTAGGATTTTGTAACATAGAGTACTATAATGAAACTTTAAGGAGAAAAAAACAGAGCTGATTACCACTTTTTAGTAACATGCAGCTTTCATAATTTAAAGGAGATACCTAGAGCTATTAAATATTTTAAATCTATGTTTTATTGGGCAACTGATGGGAAGGAACATTGTCATGGTAAATAATTGGACTTTTAATCAGGTTATTTATGTTATCTGAAATTTAGTACAAACTATGTGACCTGATCAAGATAAGTCTGTATGTAGGATGTGTTCTTTATAAGAGTGTATGACTTGAGGGATGACTATACAAAGTTAGCAAAAGTTTATATTTATTAAAATTTAATGACAGTCGAATTCATAGACCTAAGGCTTTGAAAATATGAGAAGAAAATTAATACACTTTCTTTGGTTATTTTTAGAAATACTCCAGTGAATAATTTCAAGCAAACATAACATGATTATTTAGAAACTGGGACATATAATACAGCAAGTAATTATAAGCAGGTTAAACTTTCACTAGTCATGGAGGGAAATAGTAAAAAATACTTTCTAAGCTATTTTGAAGAAATATCTCAAAAAAGATGATCTAATTAGAAGTAATCAAAACTGATTCATCAGAGGAGAAAAACTGTGATTTAAATTCTGCTATAGTTATTTATATTGAAAAATATAAAATGATACCTGTTTTCATTGTTGAATATTTAAATATATTTTAAAAAATACTAGAGTAAAAATTTGCTCAAATACAAAAGAAAAATATAATTAAGGATAAAAGAGTAAGACCGGGTTTTCAGTTTTTTTTTTTTTATTGTCACAGAATGTTTGAATGATTGGATTAGTAACCAAGATTTAAAAACACCAGTCTTGGGAGTTCCCTGGTGGTGTAGTGGCTTAAGGCTTCAGCATTGGCGCTGTCAGCGCTGCGGCCTGGGTTCAATTCCCAATCAGGGAGCTACCCACATACAAAAATGCAAAAAAAATAAAAACACCAGAATTCTACCAAAACTATTAGAATTCATGGCATCAAATTTAGGGTCTTTAACTTTAGTTGTTTTTTCTAGTACATATAGTATAGTATTTCAGTGTGTTAGTAATAAGGAAAATATAGAAGGATTACATTAGGGCAACATACAAAATTAAAATATATGTTAACCAATAATAGAAATATATGCAATTAGTGTTAAATTCCTTGCCCCACCCCCAGCCACTTCAATAGTTCACTCAGTATCCAAAGCATTACAATGATAAAGATCACTTTTTCACAGAGTATATGGTAAGGAAATTAGGATATTCTAATGCAACATTATAGCCATTTTTCACTAAAATATATGTGTGTGTATATATTTTATATATTATGAATCCTAGTGTTATATAACACATATAATTATGTATTATCATGAATCCTAGATATATATATATATATATGTATATATATATATATATAGAGAGAGAGAGAGAGAGAGAGAGAGAGAGAGAGAGAGCGCGCGCTACACATACACACACACACACACACACAAATTGCTTGGGGAGGGAGAATAGATTTATACTGTCACTTCCAAGAAAAATATCAGGACTGAAAATAAGCCACCATTTTGAGTTATTCTCATCTGTCATTCCCATCTACAAGGAACTATACTGAAGGAAAAAAAGATGAATGATAAAAACAGGACTTACAGTTAATTTACAATGGAAACTTTGATGTTGGTTCCTCCAAAGAAAATTATAAGACTAATAATGATCTCATTCCAAAGAGAATAAAAAGCCTATGTCAAGAACAATGTAGATGCTAGTTATGGGCTTTATAATGGCTGGAGGGTCCTCTTAAATGTCAACATTTCATTTCAAATGAAGTGAATGATGAGCTAATTGCCCCAGTGAGTGAAATTGCTGTTTAATTCTCTCACAGGAGAGAGGAAAGCGGTGGATGTAAATAAAGTGGGAAAACAATCACAGCTCACAAATGCAAAATACAAGTTTCCTCCAGAGTACCCTTGTTTTTACCAGAACCTAAGGCAACTGGTCTTGCGTTCACCATGGGAACACCTTTATGAAGTGTAATGAATGCTTACTAATAGGTCTTATGGGGATGCTCATCTGCTTAGGATTTAAGAAAACACTGGAGATAATCACTAAGAATCATGTGTTTTCCCATCCATTACCTATGATGTTCTTAATAATTACAAAATCATCTCCACAAGGTAGGTCAGTTAAGTGGATTTCTGATGATCAGATTGAGGGGCCTAGGAGACTCCATTTTGACAGTTAGCCGCCATTTCGAGAGAAGCGAAACCTAAGAGCACAGCAGACTACTTCCCTTATTAGGAAAAACCTCAGCATTCACCCAGTTCCTGCTTCCCGCCCCATGTCCCTCCACCTACCCAGTAACGCCATGGCATGTCACCCCACCCGCCTGCAATTTTTTCCTTTAAATTCCCCCCCCCCCCCCCCCGACCCCGCCTATCCAGGTTCGGGGCCATTCTCTCTCTGCTGCATTGGAGGGTGGACAGGCGAGCTCGAGCTTGTAGCAATAAAATCTCTTTTTCTATTTACATCGGAGTCGGTCTCTTGGTCGCTGTGGGGGTCGAAAACGGGGAGCACAAGATGAAGCACTGGAAAATCGAATGCATGGGCCTAGAAAATTCAAGAGTAAATTTGGTTTTCTTCTTTGTCTTCCTGCTTTAACTGGATAATTTGCTTCATAAAAGAAACTCTGCATTTTAGGTTATTTTATTACCTAAAATCAAAATAATTTAAAAAGTCTTGTACTGTGGATACTTACTGTTTTTAATAATTATAGCAGCTTACATTTATTGATTGATAACTTGCTCTATATCTACACTCTTCTAAGAATTTTAAGCCTCACAAAAACGCATGGAGTGGGTTCTATTTTAATCCCCATTATACAGTTAAGTAAACTAAGATACAGAGAAGTTAAGACACCTCTGAAGGCCAGTTTAGCTACCTCTCAGAGCCAATCAATTTGGAAGTGACAAAGCCTGGATTCAAACCCTGCAAAATTTATCACTAATCCCAAGTCTTTAACCACTTTACCTTTCTACTAATACTTCAGTCTATTTTGTTAAATAAGATTGTATCAAAAACTTTTAAGGTTAATGTAAAATCCCGTAGAAATTCTACAGTCAATTTAAAATGTTTTTTCAATTTTTCATTCACCACCTACTTGTATACGCCAAATATTTTGCTGTAATTACTTGTTTAAGGCAATGATGGAATAAATTTGAGTTACCTCTTGTGGTTGTTTTCAGGCATGTTCAGAAATTCTTTGGTGCTCCTTTGTTTAAAATATGGACACCAGTTCCTGTCAGCTTGAATGCAAACTGGACTGAGCATCTCTAAGGAAACAGAGTAAGCAGAAATGGTAGTGTGTGACTTTCAAGGCTAGACTAGGAAAGGCATGCTGTGCCCCTGATTTCATTCTTGATTGCTCACTCTTTGGGCCCACCACCCTGTGGGTAGGACACTTAAACAACACCAAGGAGCCCCACATTGAACAAAACTGAGGGTCATCACAACCAGCACAGACTTGCCAGTCACATCACTGAGCCATTTTGGAAGCATATCTGTTACTGCACGGAGTGGGAAGGAGCTTGATTCTTTTCGCTAGCACAGTAAAGAATTACAGATCATGGAACTAAAGGAAAGTAGAGTAAAGCTTTATTGAAATATATTTCAAGAGTGAAACAGGCCAAACCAAAAGAGACAAAGGCCCTCATGAGTTTGGGGTTCGAATTTTATTGCTGGCCCTGAACCAGCCCTGCCACTGACTTACAGACTTCAGTAATTTGTTCATCATGGGTAGGTTATATGACTGTTTTCTTTCTGTGTGTGCCCTTACAAAAAAGCCCACGGGGAGCAAAACTGCAATGCTAATTCATTAAATTACATTATAAGGCTAAGGTTAAACCAAAGACTTACTCCAGCTGTTTGCTCATGTGCCAAAAACAAGATAATTCTAGTTGGATTTTACTTCCCTCTTATCAGGATGTTTGGTTTTTTTTAATTGTTAAATTTATTGGGGTGACATTGGTTAGTAAAAACTCATACGTTCCAGGTGTACAATTCTACAATACAGCATCTATGTGTATTATGTGTTCTGATTACAAAATTAGTCCCCAGGTTGTTGGACCAAGGTGGTGCAAAGCCCTGATCATATTATCTTCTGTCTCTCTTGTCGCTTGTGCCTAGCTTCCTACTGAACATATCCATTTTCCATTATGTTTGCAGTTTCAGTTAACTACAATTTAACTGCAACTGTATGAGTGACCCTGAGAAAATTTCCCAGCTAAGCTGTTCATGAATTCTTGAGTTACAGGAACTATGAGATACTATTATACATGGTTATTGTGATTAAATCTCTAAGTTTTAGGGGAGTTTTGTAATGCAGGTATTGATAATTAATACACTTCTGCTCTCAGCTATATAGCATTTTTCTAGAATTTTATCAACAGGTTTTTAATAATTATTTTAGCAAATTATCATTTTATGATAACTGATTTTAAATGTTGTGTAGTGATGGACTCTGAAACATATAATTCTGCATTGTGCAACTACATAGAAATTAAGTTTAATAATTACCATATTCTCATTGTTTGCTTTAACCTTTATATCTACAATATTGTTTATGCTTTATTTGAATGCATTCCTCATTATAAAGTATATGAGCTTAATAAAAATTGTAAATCAGTATTAAGAAAAATTTTTATAAGACATACCTGAAAAATCACCCTAAATTATTTTATATTTTCTTTGTTTCCCACAATGGTATGGATTTTAACAGATTTATCTTTAGAAAACTAGGAAACTTAGGTTTCATGCAAATCGATTCGGCTCATATACTCAAAAATAGACTTCTGAACTCTCAGAATTACTGGAAGAAACATTTAATAATGCTTTTATAAATGTGTTAAAACATATAAAACTAATAAGACCATGAGGAAACCTGCTATGAAATGTCAAAACCCTCCAGAAAATGTAATATACTATTAATAATGATATTACTATTAATATTATTGAATATTACTTCAGGTATTATTTTACAAATGAAAGATAATTAACTCATAGGCCAGGTACCTAAATAACAGATTTCTAGGAAAGACATTCAAGAGTCAAGACTGACCTTTAATAACTTTGATTATTATTAAAATTTGTGTTTTTCTGTAGCTACTTTAACAAATAAAAATGTGTGATTAGCGGTTGGCATTGTTAATTTTTAAATGCCAGAGTGATGTTATCAAGTACTTAGCAATTTTGCCTTTTAGAATGAGAAATAAGGAAGGTAATATTACATATGGCTAAAATAGGAAACATTTCATTATAAATGTATAGAACTGGAGAATAAAACAATTGACTTAAGAAAACACCTAATATTTAAATAGATTCTTGGGATTGATTCCTTGAGAAATATTTGGAAATATCACAATGTAGAAAAATACTAGGTGTTTATCAAAAATTATGAAAGTATTCTAATTTAAATCGGTAAATACCATTTATTTGAAAACTTCTAAATTTTAAATAGCTATGTTGCGATATTATCACAATTACAATTTGCAACAAAGATTGATGAAATCTTTTTATGTTTCCTATCCCCTATTAAAGCTTCTGGAAGTCAATCTAGATCTTAATGTCGTTTTCCATTACCTCTTTTTCATGTAAATTTTTATATTCACACAAGTCACATCATTTTCCTTTGGTCCCTCACTTTTAACCTTTGATTTGAAGTGCTCTTCACTTTAAGAATAGTAGCAGAATCAAACAACAACAACGAAGAGGTTTAGCCCAGGCAGGAGTGAAGAGCATCACAGTAATGAAAGGGATAATTGAGGCTCCCCGCCTTTGCCGTAATTGAAAATTGAGTATCAAGCCTTTTCATTTAACTTTATTGCCTAAGTTCAAACCACTGTATAGGAAGGAAAGCAACATTAGAGTAATTCCTCTGAATGTTGCTTCCTGTCCATACAACAATTTGAAACCTAGCATTAAAGTTAAGCAAAAGAGGCAATTAGATTTATTCAGTTACAACTGTGGGAAAGAAGTGTAATTATCAGTTTTATTATTGGAAATGCAACACTTGCCAAATATTTGCTTGCTAGCTGGCTACTAGATTCCTTCTATCAGAAGAAAAACTGATAAGCATTTGATAGAATGGTCCAGTTATTTAATTTATACTGAGTCTAGTGAAGACCATGTTACACCGTGGTGATTCTAATAGCTGCGTTATTGATATTTTGAATGTGGAGTGAGCATTGTGCCTGCCATAAATTTAGGCAAATTTCATTAAATAGCATCTTTATGTTAAAGAGTCATTGAAAATATTGGTAACATTATTTCTGAGTGTAAACATAATGTTGTCTAGAGGAAAGACCCACCATGGTATTTGTCAATAATCCTGATTTCAATAAAGTCTCTGAAATTGATTGCATTGTTTTTGAAAACAAAACATTGAGAATTCTGAATTGAGTTAGATACCCTGGGTTTGAACCCCTTATAGCCTCTTTCAAGTGTTGTAGTCTTAAAAAAGCTCTTTAACCTATGGGTAACTCATTAAAATCTTTACAATTTGTGTATACAAAAGTGTATGTTGAATTGTGGAGACTAGTTTCTGGTCAAAATGATGTAATAACAGTGACTGGATTTACCCTCCCACCTCACAAAACTAAAATAACATACAAAATACATTAAATCCACCTTTCTTTTCTTCAATACAACAGTACACTGGAAATTAAGAAACAAAAAACCATGTTACTGAGAGATGGAAATAAAAGTGAGCACTGTGATTATTTTTTCTTACTTTCTGGAGAGGGTTTATAGGCTGTGACACAGGTAAGCAAGCCTTCTCAAGTTGAGGAGATGAAGCTTAATGTTTGGGACAATGTGGCTGTTAGTATTTATAGAGTAAATCACTGGAGAAAAAAAGAGTTGCACAGAAAGAAAGTTCTGGAAATCTGCACAGGATCTTGTTAGCATCTATAGGATACTAATCAGCAGTACTCTTCATTGAATTATAAAAGACCTGCATTAGTTCCTGTTGTAACCATCCACAGGGGAAATCCTCATAAGTCATGGGGCATGTGGTAGACTATTCAAAATTGTTTTGCCTCAATATTAGGGTAAAATGATCTTATCCTAAACACTACTCTTATTCCTCCTAACATCTTTAGAACAAGAAGTGACAGGATTAAAATAGTTCCAAGTAACTAGCTACATTCTAGAGCAAAAAGATAATTATAAGAACCTAAGAGTATCTAACATCCAACAAAATAAATTACAATGCCTGGAATTCAATAAAAAATTACTAGTCATACAAGAAAGTAGAAATTATAACCTGTAATGAGGAAGAAAAATAACCAATGGAAACTGACCCAAAAATGAAAGAGATGATTAAATTGGTCAATAAGTTTTAACATTAAAACCGCCATATAACTGTATTTTATATGTTCTAGAAGCTAGATTTTAAAAAATAATCATATGAAGTAGAGACAAGGAACATATTAAAAAAGACTGTAGTAAAATTGTTAGAGATGAAAACTATAATAGTTGAGAGAAAAAAACATAAGGATAGGATTAACAGCAAAGACACTGAATAAGAAAATAATAGTAAAATTGAAGAAATAACAATAAATCTATACAAAGAGAAGAAAATACTGGAAAAAATCAACATCACTTATTTGTGAGACAACTCTAAGCAGCATAATATACGAGTATGTATATGATGTTCCTGAAGACAACAAACAGAGCAGAAAATATGTGTTCATTTTAAAAAGTCTGAAAATAAACCAAATTTGTTGAAACTATAAACTCAGATATCAATGGCATTAATTAACCCTAAGCATAAAAAGCATAGATTAAAAATCCATAGTTTTATTGCTTAGAACCAGTGAAAGAGAGAAAAGCTATAAAAGAAAAAGAAAATAGCATATGATGTACATTGGACAAAAGATAAGAATGACAGGAAATTATCTTCAGAAACAGTGCAAACCTGAAGACAGTTGTAAAGTTTGGAAACATTCCACAAGATTCCCCTTGTTTTTGCCACCAGTTGTTAGTGTAGGGGTCTCCGAGATGACTCTGAGTTTTGATAATATGCCAGAAAGATTCACAAAACTCACTAAAAAAAGCTATTATACCCATGTTTATAGTGTATTACTGCAAAAATATACTGATTAAAATCAACTAAGGAAGACAGCAGGCAGAGTCCAGGCAAGTTCTATCTAAGGAAATTTCAATTGTCCTTTCCCAGTAGATGTGCAAACAGTGTTAAGTTTCCTGACAATGATATGTGGCACTATGCAAGGTATTGCTAACCAGGAAAGCTTACAGAATCTTGGTTTCCAGAGAATTTTTTTGGAACTTGTTCATGTGGTCATGGGTAACAGTCCATGTTTACCTTAGTCTTAAGTCTCTCCAGAGGTCAAGGCTGATACTGAGTGACTCAAAGCCTCCACTGTAAATCCTATGCCTTCAAGTAGACAGAGAGATTGTTATCATGCAGAATATTCCAAAGGTTTAGAGCAGGCATGTGCAACCTATGGCCCACAATGGCTTTGAATGTGGCCTAACACAAATTCTGAAAACATGAGATTTTTTTGCAATTTTTTTTAGCTCATCAGCTATCATTAGTGTTAACCTTATTTTATGTGTGGCCCAAGGCAATTCTTATTCCATTGTGGCCCAGGGAAGCCAAAAGGTTGGACACACTGATTTAGAAGTTACCTCTCAGTTGCTGAGGGCATAGAACAGACCTCTCTTTGAACACAGTTAAATTCTTTAGGACAGTGAATCAAGATTTTTAAAGTATGTTAACCCAGCATTCCATACCAATAAAAGTATATTTCAAAAATGAGGTAGAGGAGTTCCCTGATGGTGTAGTGGCTTAAGGCTTCAACGCAGGTGCTGTCAGCGCTGTGGCCTGGGTTCGATTTCCGGCCAGGGAGCTACCCACATACCAAAAAGAAAAAAAAAAATGAGGTAGAGACTTTTTCAGATACACAAAACTGAAAGAATTTATTAATTGTAGTTCCATGCTACAAGAAAAGTTCAATGCAATTCTACAGGCCAAAAGAAAATGATGCAAGATGGAAATCTAGATCTACAAAAAGTAATGAAGAACACTAGAAATAGTAACTGTATGAGTAAATATGATTTTTTATTATTTATATTCCTTTCAAAGATAATTTTAAATATAATAATACCTGTGAAATATGAGATTTATAACATGTACAAATAAAATATATAACAATAATAGCACCAAGACTGGGAGAGGAGACATGGAAGTATACTATTGCACCACCTAACAAAGCTTAACAAGTTAAGGTTTTAAATTTGAATGAAGTAATATTCTCATACTTTATATTAAGTGCTAGAATATCATTTGATGGGAGAATGAGTTAAAGTTATATAGCATAAATTCAAAGGTAACTACCAAACTAACGCAATAAAGTGTGATAGCTGATTAGTCAATTTACAGAAAAGATTGCACTATTTTCTATTCATAATTCACAGTGAAACTATTAAATAGCTATAGGTTATCATCATTCAAAATATTCTGTATCTGTGGATGGAATCTGGGAATTGAGTAAGGAGCCAATATTCTCTATCACAGTGTGACTCAATACCATGCCTAATCTCCATACCTTGATTTTTTAAAATAAATAATATAGGGGAAAGGGGTGGGAGAGAAGGGGGGAAGCTAAATATAAGGTGATGGAAAGAGAAGTCACATTAGGTGGTGAACTTACTATACAACAAGTCGACAATACACTGTAGAATTGTATGCCTGAAACCTATGTAATCCTTGCTAACAGATGTCACCCCTCTAACAGTAAAAATAAATTTAAAAAATAAAATAAATAAATAATATAGGACCTTGTTAGACTGCCCATTTATTTTATTCTAACTGGCTGCATGAGCAATTAGCCCAAACCAACAATCAATATGGGCCATAATTTTAGTTCACTATATTGTCTCTACTACCTATTATGGTATTTATGCAGACATACTTCTACCAAATATTACTTTCCTCTAACACCTTAAGATTTTCTTTCATGCTCATTAAAACCCCTGGCCTAAAACACTTCTCAAATCTGTCCTTATATCCTTTACTTATATAATTCTTAGGGTCTTCATAAAGGGTTGTTCACTTTTGTTCTTCTGATTTTCATCGTTATGAGTATCAGTATGATTATTGCTAATAACAGTTATATGAGTATATAGCTAAATAAGTTCCAAGAAATTTTCTTAGCCTTTTCATGATATAAATTAATTTAATTCTCACAACAATCCTCTGAGTAAAAGCAGTTATAAACTCATTTTATAAAGAGGAAATATAATGACATACAGAAAGTTATTTATTTGAGAAATTATTGGAAATGATATGTATATATTTAAATCAATCCAGCATTTTTATTTCCCACACTCTTTGTATTTTTTCCTTTACTAATGTCAAGGAATATTTGGCATCTCAATTTACTTTGTGCCATAGGTGAATCTAGGTTTTAGTCAACCAACCATGAAAACAATTAAAACCACTCCCAGCTGTTCCAATTTGCTCATTAAGGAGAAAACAAAAAGATAAAAACTTTCTCTTGAGTCAGTGAATTTCAGTCTTGGCTGCACATTTAAACGACCTGGGGAGCTTGTAAAAATTATTGATGGCAAGGCCACACCCCAAACCAATTAAATCAAAGTCTTTGGGTGAATACTTAAGCATAGGCTTTAGGATTCTCTAGAAAGGCAAAAACAGCTTGATCAACTAGATAATAAATGACTTCTTCTAAGGGATAAGAGGATGAGTTGGAGTATAGCTATACCAAATCTTCTAAATCCCTCAAGTATGTGACTGATTTTTAAGAATTTTATATTATACATCTGGGTAGTATGTGTCAACTGATGATGTTCACCCATCAGCAGGAACAAATTATACACTTAGATTTTGGATAATTACTTCTGTAGTTGCAAGAGAGAAAAGATTATTTTAGCATAGATGTAGAGTGACTCAAGGCTTCAGTCCATACAATATTTTCAAAACTATGTTTATCTTTAAGTAGTGGTCACTCAGACCTACAGTCCTTGAATTCCTGGTATCTTTTATTCTCTATGGCAACAGACACTGTTATGACACCTTACCCAGTTGTTTGTACAGTGCTGCCAATGTAAGCACATGGTGGCAAGTTCTTGAACTTAATTGTCAGGTTTTGGGGTGATCAAAAGATCTGATAGCCATTCCAGAAATAATTCCAAAATTGCTTTGAAGGGTGGACTAGGCACTGGCATTAATGCACAGCTTCCCAAGGGGAGTACTTCAAAGGTGACTGTAGTGATATTCATCAATGAGGTATGTAGCACTTTTTCTAGGATGAGTTCACAAAGTTAATTGTCTGACCTCATATACACTCACATATATCTATACAACAACATCACACATATGAGTATGCACAATTTATTAGATGCCATGTAAGTCTCCAAAGATAGCCAACATCAATTCCTCCTTACCTTATACCTAAATGTTACTTTTTGCATTAAAAAAATGGTCTATTTTCCCTTCCCTTGAATTTAGACTGTCCTTACAACTTGCTTTGTACAATAGATTGCAAAGATGGTGAAGCTGTGCAAATTCCATTCCTAGACTTTAAAAGTTCTGCTACCTCTGCTTCCGTTCTCATGAAACACAGCTACCATCCTATAAAGAAGTCCAGAATATTCTGCTAGAGAGATGCCACATGGACATAAGAAGATAGAAGTATGTACTAAGAATAAATACTGTAATGTATTTCCGAAGCACTAAATAATAAATCAGAAAGAGAGGTTAAAAAGAAAAAAAAAAAAGACAAATGTCTCCTACAGGAGCACATGTAAAGCATTTACAAATAAGCTACTAAAATATATTTTCACATTTTGTGCTGCTCTGTTCTACTCTGTGAACTAAAGTGACTTTTAGGCTAAGAAATCATTTCAGTCAGTGCAAAAGATACCTGAATAATTGTTACCTGTCAGACTTCGCTAATAACATTTTTTATCATTGTTATATGGCTGATTAATTACATAAAAAATGAGTTTGAAACACTGCTCACCTTCATAGAAGCAGCAATTGGGCCATAAAATGAGTTTGAAACACTATCCACCTTCATATTAGCAGACTTGGGGTAAATGATAAGCAAATATGGTCTCTTCTCTGAAGTTACTGACATTCTAATGTGGATATTAGAAAGTCTTGGTAGCGCAATACAGGTATATTGATCAGGAAACACAGACACTAAAGGACTCCAGAATGAACACCTTTGTAGGGTTTGGGAATTCAGAGGTCACTAAAAGAGGTAAACAAGGTAAAAGGCTATGGGGGAAGAAGTGAGGGAATACAGGAATTAATGTCATACACTTGTGCGGAGGCCTGTAATGGTTCAATCATAAGGCACAGTGTTGAGCAACATAAGAGAATCAAATTGTAAGGAACCCTATACAAACAGGTCAGGAGTTTGGACATTATTTTAACTGCTGGGAAATTATTTGACTGTCTTTAACAGGAAAGAGACATAACTAAATTTAAAAATACAACCTTCCTACAGGATGGAATATCAATTGTTTAAAGGTATACTGCAAGAAGTAGAAAATGGTGGCCTAAAATAAAGTAGCAGCAGTATTGATAGACATTAATTTGAATGACGGTCCTATATTGAAGAGGTAGAAATCTCTAGCTCTTAGTGATTAGATTTGGGGAGTAAAGCAGATGAATGGGCAAGGATGATACCCAGATTTCTGGCTTGAGTCACTGAGTGTATTATCTTGAATTCAATGATGCAAGAAAACTGACATATGGAGAGTAGTTTCTCCATAAAGTTTTCTATCTTTATTGTGTTCAAATATCTCATTAAACTTATTCACTCAACCTTACTGCCTAATGCCTTCATAGATGAGTGACCATCTACCATGCATGAGTAAATCTTCGCATCATGTAGTTTAATATTCTCATAGACAAGCTCTGTCTTTTTTTCTTTTTTCTTTTTACTGTTGTACATTATCTCATAATTGAGGGCAGCATTCATGTTCCTGATTCATTGTAGGTCCTTATAGATTTATTGTCTAAAAGCTTTTCATAAACTGAGAAGTGAATAGAGCAAACCCACTTTTGTCTTTTGTTTAGTTCTACATGAAGCACTGGTAGGTTCTCCACAAATAGACCAAATAAATTTAGCTTATAATAATTCATCACTTACCTTATTACAATATTATATATCTCATATGGTTTAAAATTTCAAGTAGCACAATTTCTTCTTTTATTATGACTTCTAATTGTCATATTGAATATTCTATCAAAATATACAATTTTAATAAATAAAGTAGATAAGATTTTCTTATTTAAGAAGCAAATAACCTATATTTATTTGCTAAGTATAAAATTTGACACAAAGCAAAAAAAAAAAAATTGTCCAGTGCCCTCTAAATTCTTAAGAAAATGGAACTTACGCTTTTTTATGCCAAAACAAAGTTTAGTACTCCATAAATATAACCTGTTATTACCATCACAAACAATTATTGAAAACCATTTTGTTACTTTGAAGTAATATTAAAATAGTGAAAAATTTTTTACTCTCAGAATTCTTGGAGAAATGTTGTAGGAATTATTGAATTGCTGTTGCTCAAGAGAATTAATTACTTTGCCATGCTGCTGACTTCCAGAGTTGTATCTATAGCCAAGATCTCTCCTAAATACTGGATTCATCCATCCATTTCAATGTACAAGTGGATATTCCACAAGAACTTCAACTTTAATCTTATCTCTAAATTTGGACCTAAAGTTGGTAATTCCTCAATTATTTTCCCTTTAAAAAGTGTAATTATCCTGCATTCCCTTACGTCCTGCTTTTTCTCTAGGAGCCTGTGTCAGAAAACGAGTATTATCCTAGATTTCTTCCTCACTGTTGCCCCACTCCCATAAAAATCTCATTTTCTGAGGATTCTATATCATAATAGCTTTCCTATCTTTTATTTTTTCTTTCTAATTGCTATTTGTCTAGTTAAGAATTTATTTATCACTTAATTTATTCAAAATCTCATTCTTTTTAGTGAATTGGAAATCATTTCCCCCTTTCCAATTTGTCCTTTGTCTCCACAATTATCACCTTTAACAGAGAAAGCTAATTATGACAAAACTGTCTCAGTAACTAATCTTCATAGTTTTATAATTACTTAATTTTTAAAAATCTAAAGTCCTTAGCAAAATAAGAAGTTCCTTTTTTCTCCCTTTGCCATATTGGTTACACTTTATTACACGTTCATGTTGAATTCCTCTTCACACCAATACACTTATTATTTCCTCTCTTGGAAAGTCTTTACCCCACTAGCTGCTTGTGTGCATGGGGCGGGGGGTTGCCTATTCATTATTCATTTCAATTCAATACCTCTCTGATTCTGAAGTTCTTTCTGGCCCACCCTGATACACCTTCCCCAAATTTCCCATTGTACCATTATAAATCTCTATTTAAAAAATTTAATGTATTTGTTAGAAAATGTAATAATATAATTGTTAGAACATGTATATATGTGCAGATTATATATATTGTATATGGACACAAGTATATATGTTGACATTTTACTATATTGCATATACATGTAATATATTTATATACGCAGTTAATATAATTGTATATAAGAAGTTAATTGAGTTCAAAGCCTAATGTTGGGGAGGAAGTGTTGTTAGTCTTTTTCTTGTTGTTTGAACTCTCAGAACCCAGAACAGTGACTGCTATATAATTTACACTTAATCTGTGTTAAGTGAATGAGTAAATCAATGAATAATTTCAAGATAATATTTATTTAGCATTCAAATAAATTTTTTTCTTGGTTTATGGAATGATATGAGTCTTAACTATAAAACATTTCTTAGCTGCCATTTTTGCCCCATTAATTTTTAATTCTATTATTTGGGAGAAAAAAATACAGGAACAAAAAATTCATCAATCAACTAGAACTTGGCAAATATTGAAACTCTAAAAACTGTCTCCATAGACTTTTAAAGTAAAACCAAGCCACCTTCTAGGATTGGTGTTAATTAACTCATCCACTGGATTCCACAACTGTATAAGTACTCTATTGAGATTTTGTGTGTATTTCTGAAATATAAGTAAATATGCATATATCCATTCTTTGTGTGACATCACAGAATGCATCTTACTCAGAAAGGGCGTTGGAAGGCTAGGAGATAAAGATAAGTTTCCATGAGTTTATAAATTATGGCTTAATTTCAAACTGAGGAAGACCAATTAATAAACTGGTTCATATGTGACTGTTCCTTCAAAATAAAACAGGTGGGGATGTTTTGCAAGTGTTGGAGCATTTATTTTAAGCTAGGTCAGCTGAGAATAAATGAACATCAGGGCATAACACATACATGTACAATACACACAGCACACATCAGACATGCATAATTTGTGCAGGAATATAATACATATAGGTACAAGAGAGAAAGGACACACATAATATATAAGGCAAACATAATGTATACAGATATCAGACAGCCTTAAACTGTCTTAGGGAGATCTTGGCCTTTTTTTCTTTTAATTAGTTTCTGGAACTCTTGTTTTTCTAGTTTCCTTTTGAGAAGTAATTAGGCAGCCAGTAGTGACTCAGTATCTTGTCAGAAGTCAGAAATATCCAAGATTTGGAGTTAGGAAATTCACTATTACTTAACCACTTCCAATAACATGACTTCGTTTTAAAATATCTTAATAAAAAGTAAGGTCAAATGTTAGGAGAAAATATGAGAAAATGCACATGAAATAGCTTTCCAAACTACAAAAAATGTCTTGGAAAATACACAGTATCTCCCTCTGGAGAAAACAGTAGGTTTCCTTACTCCTCGTTACAATAAAGATAGTGTCTCCCTCTAGACTAGAGCAAAGGATGGATATGCTAACTTCCATTATAACAGATTCAAGTTCCCTGATAGTCATACTCCTGTGATGCAACCCGCTATGTGTATAGGTGTCACCTAACCCTCTTGATATTTCCCTGTGGGGAATGGTGCAAAGGATCTGACAAAGATTCTCTCCTTGACCAAACTCCGCTTAGGCTCTCTGAACTCTCATCTCAATCGACTAGAGCCTGATGTGGGGGCTTCTGTGTTCACCTTGGCATTGTTTACTTTTAGCAAGAATCTGGCTAAGTTGTTTGAGCTAGAATCCCTCATCCTCAGTATCTGATCACTCTGAATATTAGGTTAGGTTCCAGCCAGAATCCTCCCTTAACCCTGATGTTTCCTCTCAGTAACTTTTTGTCTACTGACCAACCCCTACCCCCACCCCTCCCCACCTACTCCTTAACTATATATTCTCTCTTTTCTTTGTTGTATTTGAGTTGAGCCCAAGCTGTCTCCATAGTAAAACCCCATTTCACCAATTCCTACATTGATTGCAATGATTCTGCATAAAGTGTGCCTTATCATTCCTTAACAAACCTCATTGAATGAATTTTTTTTAACAGAACTAAGAAAACAAAACTCTGATTACTGCTATTGTTGTGAGTAATAAAGTACCTTGACTCAGACGTCTCTTTTACTGCCAGCACCCATGAAACTATGGCAAACGAACTTGGTAGTTCAGAAGTGGGGTTAAAATCCCTGACCATTCACAGTTCTCAGCAGTTGGGTGATAAGGAGGGGATACTGATGGAAGCATGGCTTTCTAGAACAGGAAAGATAAGGGCCTTGCATGCTGACTGAGGGGATTTGAGAGAGTCCCGTGAGAATCATGAGAAAGCTAACAAAATTGTATGCTCAAATGAGTATAAATTATCCTCCACATTACTGCATGTTAAAGAGGAGGAATTGCTGGAGTAGTTTCAGGCTGAGTAACAGGGTAGGTAAAAACAGCTGACCAAATATTTTACTACTGAAGAAATAACTTCCCAAAGTAAGATATATAAATGGCCCCAGAGTAATTGAAGTTAATAAAATACAAATTAAAACCACAATAATTATCATTATACACCCACTATAATGTTTTAAAAACACTGAAAATACCTAGTGTTGACATTTTCATCAATTGTTGGTAGGAACATAGAGTACATTAACTTTAAAAAATAGTCTTTCAATTTCCTATAAACATACACTTAACATACAATCCACCAATTCCACTCTTAGTCATTTACCCAAGAAAATACAAAAATATGTCTGTACAAAGATTTGTTCAAATTATTTCTGACTACTTTGTTTATAATAGCTAGCTAGCAATTGGAAACATTCAAATGTGCATCAAAGTAAAAGAATAAACAGATTATATTATATCCAAGCTTGGTTGATTGCCCCAAAATAATTAAGAATGAACTATTGATTTACATAATGTAGATGATTCTCAAAAATATGCTGAGTGAAAAAGGCCCATCACAAATAAGCACTTCCTGGATGATTCCATTTGTATGTAATGCTAATGAAAGGCAAAAGTAACCAAAGGTGACTCGATACAGACTAGTGGTTACCTAGGGCTGGTGGTGTGAGAACTTAACTACAAAGGAACATAGAGAACATTTTGGGTACAAATACTCTGTATTTTGATTGTATTGGTAGTGTATATTTGGCAATACTCACTGAACTTTTGTGTTCTATTACCTGGAGATTATATCTCGAAATTTTTATTTTAAAAATTGAATGAGTTTATATACCAATAAACAAGGTTTAGGAATAGAATGGCAATTAAGGAGGAGCACAGAGCTCCCTTTCAATAATTTGTCAGTGGTAAATTAAAAAAAAATGCATGTGTGTTCTATCTATTCTAAATGCTTAATAAAATCACAATTAGAAGAAACAAAAGGTTGTTGCTACTTAGCCAAAAAGAGCAGAGCTGTATTAGAGATAGCATTTCCTAAAAAATATGTAAAGCACACAGTAGAAATGTAGAAATAAAGATATGAGAATACCAAGACTGACATTTTTATATTTGTTTTTTTATTTAATGTCTGTTTCCTCTGTGAGACTACAACTGCCTGATGCAAGAGAATTTGGGCTCACATTTATCCCAAGTGCTTGGCACACTGCTTGAGACATGATAGGAACTCAAATAGTATTTGTCATTTAAATGAATATGTCAGTATCTAATTTTACTTTTTTGAGAGCAAATATCATTTTATTGGTGTAACAAAAAGAGTTTTATTTTAGGCCAATTTTATGCAATGGTGTCAGTTAAATTGTCCAAGTTTGCCTTCATTATGCATAGGCACTCTGCAGCTGCTAAGATCACTGATGAGTCACCGCAGAAGTCCATAGGCACTAGCATCTGTCATAGAGTTGTGACTCCACATGTTTGACTGTCAGCCCCCCAGAATTTCAAAGCCATTGATGACATCTTCAATAAATGGCTCTTAGAGAAGGTTGCACTGAAGATAAAACAATGATACTAAGATCAACAATTTATAGTGAATGTAATTACATTGTGCAAAACTAAGAGTTGATGCTATTATGAAAGGAGTACCATAGTAATGAGGTTTTCTGTTTTTTGTTGTTGTTGTTTTTTTAATCATGCCACCATCATGTCAGTGCTCATTTACTTTTCAAAAGTTCTGAAATTGACAGTGCATTTGCTACAAATTGTATAGCTTTTCGTGATAGGCAATTTTGAGATTGTTTTCCTAAGTGCCTGGTTGAGTTAATACAGAAGAAATCTATGATAAGTAGTATGTTCAGATTTGGCAAATCATCAGAATTACAAAATAGACTTGCACTGTGAAAAGAAAGTAGATGTAGATGAAATAGAAAAAAGAAAGTTTTTCAGTCAGCCTAAGGAAATAGAACAAAAAATGAACCCTTCACTAATATTGTTTTATATATATATATATATATATATATATATATATATATATATATGCAGATGTATGGAACTACCAAAGTTCCTAAAACAAGGATTAATGCAACTGAAAGGATTCATCTTGAAACATAATTGGGTTATACTCGTATGTGTATCATATTATCTCGCACTTGGAACTGAATTTGTAAACCAGGATTTGACACTGTGACTTAAGGACTCAAATTTAAAAATGTAGCTTCCTGAGATAAAAGTAGTATCTTTCGAATAGCTCTTATGGGGAGAATGATACCACTTTTCAGTCAGGTTTTCAACCATTGTCACATCTTAACTTAAATCACCTGAATTCTCTAAACAAGTATTTGAGGTTTATTTTAGAATTTTTCTAAAGCACTTCCGTTTCCATTGAACTTGTCATCTCCTGGTAGGGCTAAGAAAGCCGCGAGGGCAAGGCAGGCCACCAGTATACCTGGAACGCGAGGCCTGTCTTTTGTTGCTCTCAGCAGTCGCCACTCTCACAGACTTTATCACGTTAATGATACGTGTTCATTTGTCTCCTTCGGTGCCCATCCCTCAAAGGTTACTGTGCTTTTCCCACCTTTAAAACCTGCTGTTGGTAGAGGATGTAAAGAAATTCATTCATATGTAGGTATATATGTCTAGTATGTTTCAATATGTTACCTTTTTCAGAATGTTTTTGCTGTTAAGGAATGTCCATTTTAGCCAAAGAAGTAAAGTTAGAATTGTTTGACTTTAGATATTAGTGAATTTAGAACTGTCTGGCACAATCATGCATGTGACTGCCTAAATCCATTCTTTGCTACTGAAAGAGTGTCCTTTTATGAAAACGAGGCGCCAGGAAAGGACTTAAATTGGATAATTGTCATACCATGTCTATATTCTGAGGCAGGTGACCTCAGAATGTGTTAACCTCCTTCTCAGTAGCTCGATTTCATTTACATAAGTCATTCCATACTCTGAACTGACTTTAACCATAAAAAGGCAGGTTCTTATCTTTTGAATTTATTTTTAACATAAACCTTCACATTTTAAGAGAAGAGAATTAAGAGAATGACTAAATAATGTTTTGAAAGACGAAATACAATAATTTTTTTTCCTGGAAATAAAAGGGCTGTCCATAAAAAATCCAGCCATAAATGCCTCTATTTTTCATATTACATGGCTGGATACTTCCCAGACAGCCCTTGTATGTAGGGATAAAGAATAGACTTACAGATAAGTAAGCATCTATGGAACTGGATAGCCCCAGTGAAGTCCCAAGGCCATCATTACTACTAGTATTGTTACCTGTGCCTTGGGTCCTCATTCATAAAATCCTCATTTACCCTCTTCGGTAAACTGCAGGTAGCAGTAGAAAACACATCATTGAATTCTTGTGAAAAATATGTGCTAATCCATATGAAGTGTGTTACAAGTGCCGGAGAGAGATAAAGCACGGAATTGATGTTAATTCTTATTTTTCCTGGGTAGAATGCTTTAAATAGTAAGTGGAATTGACATAGCTACTAGCTCCTGAAAACCAAAATGACTGATGAAGTAAACCTACCATGAACAGTAAAGTACTTTTACACTCATTATCCTTTCTAAATCCTTACAAAATCATATGAGATGTAACTGCTTTTCACAGATGAAGAAACAGACTCATAGAAGCTAGGTGACTCAGAAAAAGTTGAATGTCTTCATTTCCACGTATTTGTGAATTCTCCAGTTTTCCTTCTACTATTGATTTCTAGTTTTATTCCATTATAATTAGAAAAGATATTTGGTATGTGACCTGATGTATAATCTGTCCTGGAGAAATATTTATGTGTGTTTGATAAAAATGGATATTTATTCAAAAGAATTTAACATCTTGAAGAGATATTATTAGCACTTCTATGTTTATTGCAAAACTATTCACAATAGTCAGGATATGAAATACAAAACTTAAATGTCCATCAGAAAATGAAGGGTTAAAGAAAATGGCATAGCATATACATACAATGGAATCCTACTCAGCCATAAAGAAAAAAAGGAGGAATTTCTTCAATATGTGACAACATGGATGAACCTTAATGACATTATACTGAGTGAAATAAGCTAGTCATAGAAAGACAAATATTGCACAATTCTACTTATATGAAGTGTCTAAAATGGTCAGATGTATAGAATCAAAGAGTGAGGTGGTGGCTGCCAGAGATTGGAGAAAAAGAGGAATGTAGAATTACTTATCAATGGGAATAAAGATTCAGTCAAACAAGTTGAGTAAACTCAAAGTAATCTGCTGTAAAAAATTGTACCCATTGTCAACCATAATTTATTGTACACTTAAAAATGTGTTAAGAGGGATGTCATGTTGTGTTCTTACCACAATAAAGTAATTTTTAAAATTTTTGCACGGCGCATAAGCAGCTGAGTTGTGATTTGAACTTGGAATTCCTAGGCTGGGATGCCTCCTTATAAATCACAGTTGCTACCCTAGAAATTTGTATCCTGCTGTGCTGTGAATGAAGGGGGAAGTGTTACAAATTAGAGGCTACCTCACGGCATATCAAAGACTTTAAGTTACCAGACACACAAGGCTTTATTTAGGTATGCCCTTGTCCTCCAAATCTGATGAGATTGCTGTGGCGATGGCTTGCTGGATATGACCGTAAATCTTCAAAGACCTGTGAGCCAGTTACACACCTTTCTGTACTCAGCACTCGTAAGAATCACATTTAGATTCTAGCTGCAGTCAGAGAAACGAAGTTAATAAGACATTACTAACCTCAAAATGTATCCAGGAAATTGAGTTAAACTTTGATGTGAAGGTTAAATTGACCTTTAACAGAACTGTTCTTTAATTTTTCTTCTTTCCCTTTTCTCTTTGTGCCTTGTCTCAATCTACCTTTCTGTTTCTCATTGTCTAAGGGCATTATTTTCATCTTTTTTCTAAGCTTTTCTCTCTTTTATCCTCTTCCTTTCAACCTAGCCTTCACATATCTTATTTTCTTTAGAACTTTTATTCTGAGAACAATTTTCCCATATTATCTTACACTTTGAGTCATATTTCTATTATACTTTATAGCCTGGGGAACTTAATAGGTTATAAGGAACACTTGTTTAAGATTTTATAATTTGAGGGATTATTTAGTTGATTCCTTTATTTTACCTATTAGGCTATGAAGGTTGAATAATATTTTTAAGGATTAAGCAGCTTGTTGGGAGACTAACTACTAATTGCATTTCTATAATTCCATTCATATATCTTCTTTTATCACTATCTTCATCATGTTTACAGTCATTTGAACTGCCTTGTTTTCAGTATCTGCAATGATAATTAAATTCAGATATTGTTGTCTACCTTTGTTTTGGTATTTACATATATTGCAAATTGGGGACAATCTTGCTGACATACTTCCATGTTCCACCTTTTAAATAAAACATTTGGGTTTTTTTGTTGTTCCTCTTCTTAAAAGACCACATTAGAGTCAGTTTTTTTTTTAAAATCAATCAAATTTATTTTTTAGAGCAGTTTTAGATTCTCAGCAAAATTGACCAGAAAGTACAGTAAGTTTCCCTCTGCCCCAACACACACACAGCCTCTACCACTGGTGACATCCAATATCCCTCACAGAGTGACATGTTTGTTACCACTGATGAACCCATGTTAACATATGATCAATGTATTTTAATATATTGATCATTATCAGCCAAGCTCCATAACTGATATTAAAGTTTGCTCTTGGTGTATATTCTGTGGGTTTGGATGCATGTAGAATGACAGGTATTTACCATGATAGTAAATACAGGGTGGTTTAACTGCTTTAAACATCTTCTGTGCTCCTCCTATTCATCTCTTCTTCCTCCTTAAACCCTGGCAACCACTGATTTTTTTTTTTTTTACTATCTCCATAGTTTTGCCATTTTTAGAATGTCATATAGTTAGATTCACACAATATGTAGATTTTTTTTCTTTCACTTAGTAATATGCATTTAAGTTTTCCTCCTTGTCTTTGCATCTACATTTTTGAGAAAAATTGAGCTATAATTTTTTTTGTAATGTCTTTATCTGTTTTTGGTATTAGTGTAAGGCTGGCCTTATAGAATGAGTTAGAAAGTATTTCCTCTGTTTCTGTCTTCTGAAAGAGACTGCAGGGACTTGGTACGATTTCTTCCTTAAATGTTTGGTAGATTCTCAAATGTACTCATCTGTGCCTGGTATTTTCTGTTTTAAAGTGTAATAATTGATTCAATTTCATTAATAGATGTAAGGTTATTTAAATTGTCTGTTTTTTCTTATGTGGTGATCTTCACATTTTTATGCATGATTTTTTTCTTTCATATTTCTATCCTCTACTCTCATTGTATTTATTTGGTGAGAAGTCTATTACCATCATGATACACAACATATCAAAGACTAAAATAAATATAGATGTTGCATATATTTCTATGTTTGATGAAGAGAAAGAAACATACACCATGCATTTTCTTGTCTTATCATAGAAAAACAGTTTGTGGTAGAATATAACAAAGATTTTAGTGGTGACGGTGATGGTAGTTGTTGTAGTGGAACAGGTGGGAATATTAGAAAATAAAGAGGGACCTGTGGATAAGTATTAATTATGCAGACCAAGAGTAGAGGGATATTGCATGATAATTCAATAATTCACGTGGAAAAAACATATAGCACAACTAAATGTCCTATAAGGCTTGGCATTTTGTAAACATTAAAAACCAGTATGGCTTGTATTCAGTTAGCTAAGGGAGATGCTGCTAGAGAGTCAAAGAAGTAGGTATGGGCCATTGAGTCTATGTTTAGAATTTAAGAATTTTGTAGTACATGATAAATTGAATCAGAGGCAATTTTGAGAAGTTTTGAAAGTGGAGTGAACTAATATGATTTATTCATTATAAAGAAGTAATTGCTGTAGGTGCTATGTGAAAAATGGATGGGGATACAGGAGGAGAATTTCTATTCATAGTTTGAATCTATTTCCATTAATACAATTAAATAATTTCCAGATGGAAGAATCTTTTCTAAAAATATTTGTTCATTATTCATCACAAGGATTTCAAAAAACAGAATTTTGTTATAAGCAGAATTCTTAGCAGTAATACTGTAAATAGTAACCCATTTTGCAAATTGATAGAAATAAAATGTGCACAAATTAAATGCATAAGGAATGGAAACCAGAATTCAATTTAAGCTCAGAATCACCAAAATACAAAATATTTTAATATAAGTAAATAATGACCCAATTGTCAGAATATAAAACTTATTTAAATTTCCAGAGTGATCTTTAGGAAATTAATCTTCCATACTCTGGATAGTATTCTAGGAATGTGAATACATTAACCCAAAGAGTATATTATGATCATCTCACTGAAAAAATTGAGCTCTCCTTGAATGTAGAAAAGTAAAATAAAGACTAAAAAGTAATTTTAGGTAATTGGGGGAGGAGTAAAACTAGAATTTCAAGATGGATGTCGTACTTTACAGTGATATTAAACCACTCTGATTGGTCATTTCTGAAATAGTGTAAGACATGGATAAAATTAACATCTGATATCTGCAGATTATCATTAATACAATTGTCCACTCAACTGTTTACTCAGCACAATAACGACTTACCTCAGGCATAGTTAATTTTCAGATCATAAAGATTGTATCTTGGACTAGGTGAAGTGATGAAGCATGTACTAAATTATTGCAGGGGATGTTTCAGTAACAAATCTGGTTTCAATGACTGGTAATTCTGGCAGGTATTCTCTAAGGTAATTAATCATCATCCCTTATTTTTAGTAGTGACTAATTTACATTGTCAGAGATAGACTGTGGTTTGGCATGTGATAAAGTGATTTTAAACTATCCTTCCTGATACTGTGGACAATTTCAAGTAATTACAACATGTTTTGTGATTCTAATTTCTAGAGAAGATGAAAGGAAAGGCCTGTAAAAGCATGAAGGACTGCCTTATTTGCTTGTCATTTGGATATTATATTGTTTTTATTAATACCACTTCTGAAATTGCTAAATTAAATCATATTCTAAAGGCTATAGCAGTGGCTGTTTTTCTGCATGGTGTACTTTAAATTTTTAATGTAGCATGGATAATTTAAGTTTATTGTAAAATGAAAAAAAAATCCCAAACTAACCCAACAATAAAATACTGAGAGCTAGTGTTTATAAATACAACTTTTTACTGAATTTCTGTTTTAATCCAAGTGTCCTTAATTCCATTTTGCATTATATAACCTTCTAATTTAGTAACAAGAGCCTCAGAAATGACTGGTTATGTTTAAAAAAAAATAGAAAGAAAATAATGGCATTGTTTTACAGTTGAATGCAAATTCATTTCCAAGTACATTAATCTTTTGCTTTTAATTCAGTGGAATTTTCCCTCTGAGGCATTTGCAGTTTGTCAGTTCGTCACTAAAGCAGATATATGTTGTGCAATATAATATGACTTCCTGACTGGATTTCAAATTAAACTTTTTCTATCAATTCTAAAATGTAATACTTGACCACTAAAGGTAGTGTTAACACCTCACAAGTTCAGTGTGTTATTAAACTTCAAGTAAATCAACTAAGTTCATATTAAGATCAGATTAAAGATTTACACTTGGTAAAAGGTTAAGCAACTCTCCATGCTTTTTGATATTTTTAATTTGCATCTTTAATAAGCTGTAGCATCAACAGAGCGGCTGGTTCCATTTTTACATATTTCAAATAGGAAAATGTGTTCTTTTTCCTACAGTGTCAAATTATTCTACATCTGAAGTTAAAAGTCTTCAATGTACAACATGTTTAAGCCACCAAATCTTAATACTTAAAAGAACTTCAGCCTTGAGGATAGTGCTGGATGAAACTCCATTATTATTCTCAACATGTTTCATTATCTAATGCCTCCTCAACCAGTATTACTGACTGCCCTTGTGCAGTTTGACCTGGAAGTAAAAGCCCCTATTAGGTTCTTTACTCTAAGAAAAGTGACTCAACTTTAACAGAAACTTGAGCATTAACTCCTTCAGGCCATTAGAGGATTGCTTTGTAAGTTTTTCTACTGAGTTAATGCAGCTTTCAAAATTGTCCTTTGCCCCCTGAAGATGATTTAGACAAGGAAGCAGTCTGTGATTTAAATTTTCTTCAGTGGTTAAATTACTCTTTTTCACACTAGGTGTTAAAAGATGCACTTAAGCACAGACTGTTTTGGGTCACTAGGGCATCCTGGAGTCAATTTGCAGCAGGAGGGTGTTAGAACATATTAACTCTTCAGACTATTAGGATGCCTTTTCATCTGCACAAGTCAATGCACTCTCCAAGCTACCTAATTTTCCACCAGAGGATTTTTCAATCTAACTGGGATGAAGAGTTAAGCAAGTGTTTCCCTTTTTACAGACTCTGCCCAAAGTGACAAAGAAACAATTCCATATGGAAGGTCTTAATAAGGAAGGTATGATGTTTTGGTCAGGTACATTGGGCACTTCATGCATATTCTTGGTTGCCTGTGTTTGTGTAAATTGTCTGTTCTACAAATTCACCTCTAGGCTTCTAGATTTCAGGGGTGTTGTAAATTTAGAGCAACATTATCTTTGTAATGAATTTGTACCTGTAAATTCAAGGCAAGAAGGAAATAATGATCTAAATGGTTTCTCAAAAGCACTACTCAATTAGGCTTGCAGTGAAAAATCAAAGTTCTTGAAGGCAAAAATCAGATAACCATGTTGAGATACACAGTCATGGGAGTTACTATAAGGGAGGCCTATATAAAATGTACCAGTTGCAAGTTGTCAAAGAATCCTGTCTCCTTCTGTACATCCAACATAAGGTATAATGTCAATTCTAACATCATGTTTTTTTCCTGAGAAATAAAATTAACTGGATACCAGGAGGTTAAATATTTTTGGAGTTTGAATAACAGATTAAAAGATAAATGATCATGGAGGCTTTGTGTCTATATTTTAAAAATAGATAGAACAAGTGAAAGTTAAACTATCTAAAACAGCTATACCTATATACTGAAAGCCAAAATAGTACATGTGTAAATGCGAAGAAAGTTGAAAATAAAAAGAATATCCTTATGACATTTTTATTTGTCTTCATAATCTTAATGCTTTAGCGTAAAAATAATAGTTTTAATTCAGCTTTAGTTGCTTTCTTAATCTTTGAACACCTTTCACGAAGAGATCCTCAAAAAAAGAAAAAAAACACACTGTTTACATTTTAGTCTTTAAAGCAGTCATGTTTAGATGACAAAGGCATTCTCAAATTTGAAATCATCATGGAGGAAATTCTAAATTCTGGATGTCCGTCAGCATATCTGATTTGGTTTGTGGATGTGGATTTGTGTGTTTTGGGGAATGAGAGCACACGTGCAGCAGTTAGGGCCTTTGGCTCTGTAACTTAACTGGAATGATTCAAAACTCATGTCAGGGACTTAGTAGCCAAAGGGCTTAGTTGTCAACTCTCCTCTGTGTTTAAGTTTTCTCATTTTCAAAGTGATGAAGATTCTAGGACCTGACTAACCTCATAGCATTGTTATGATAAATAAGTTAATATATGTAAAACACTTACAACAGTGCCTGGCACCTCAAAATCACTACAGTTATTTACATGTGAAAAATGATAAATAAATGTTAGTACAAATTCTAAATATTTTCTTATATTTTGTTTATTCCATGATTATTTTTATTTCAGTCATATTTTATTTTATTTATTATTTTGGGGGTAGGGGGGTAGTTCCCTGGCTGGGAATCGAACCCAGGCCGCAGCGTTGAGAGCGCCAAAGCCTAGCCACTACACCACCGGGGAACCCTTCAGTCACGTTTTAGATAACCTTTTATTAAATAATTCATGTCACATTCTGTGGCCCATAAATAGTCTTCTATGTTCCAATCTAAAGTAATTTTTCTTTTATTAAACTTCTCTACCACATGTAGCCTGTACCATGCTTAGTGACACGATGTCCCTTGCAATATATATCACGTTTTAATACCTGCTGTCAATTCATTCTGTCTTCAATGAAAATTTAGTCCCTCTGGGCTCCAATAAGAATTCATTTCTTCTTATACTGAATCTATGAAAATGATGAACAGCAGGACACGGTCATTCCTATGATCGTATACATGAAATAAAGCAAGATACCTTGTGGTTCCATTTTGGTAACCTTAATCGAACGCCATTGTGCTGGCAATGTTGCCTCTCCAAATCTTTTTACTGTGTTCTTCCAATACCATTCATTCCACCCCTCTTTTGAAATGCCCTCCATCCTGTTCTCTAGTTCTCTGAGATTATTGTCCCCGCTCCTGTCCCAGCACTAGACTAAGCCATCAAGGATTTATACGTTTCATGCTTTAACTTCCTATCCCGTAGTAGCTTATCTGAGTTGCCTATGGATGATGTGTTTGTATAGGCGAGTCACATTATCACTTATTTTATTAATTATTAGTTCTGATAATAACTCATGACTTTTTTTCCAAGAAAGTTCTAGTTATTTTTTTATCCTAGTAAAGACATGTCAACTGTTCTATAGGCCAATGAATATCTTTAAAATTCTGAAATAAATTTTACTTTTTTTCCTTAGGAATATTCTGTATCATTAATAAAGACAATTTAGCAGTTTAGCAAATGGACCCAAATGGTAGTACTGTTCATTTTTTTATACAATATGTCTGACGTTTATAGTCAGACCTATTCCTCTATAACCAGGCAGAAGACAATATGAACTCAAGCACTTTTACTTAAGTATACACTTTTACTGGTATACAGGGTATAGAAAAACATTATTTTTTTCTTCTGCTCTCCTGTACTCTCCATCTTTGGTCTGGGAAATTAAACTGACAAAAGAAAAAACAGTTTATTAACACAACGTGGTTTGTTGTTACATGTGTGGGAGAAACTAAGTGAGGAGTATCTCAAAGGTTGGTTAGAACGTGTAGCTTATAATAGTGTCTCAACAAAGACTGATGAATTTGTAGGAAAGTGATAATAGAAAAGGGGTTTAGACTTTTAGGAGTGGCAAACTGTAGGATGGTAAATAGAGGAGAAGAAACTAGGAGTTAAGGCTTATTTTAGCAAGATTTGTTATGAAGATTCCTGTCAGGGCTGTGTCCAGGCTGATAAGAATAAAGTTTTTGCAGGTGATAAAGATTCTAAGTCTCCTTTTAGGCAAATAGTGGGGAGGAAAGAGGTTTTTCTGTTTGGTTTTGTTTTTGTATGTTATCTGCTGTTTCTTAACTGTCTTCAATTCAAAATAATTTGTATAGTTTGGGGTGGCTTATTTTGATCTTCTACAATATTCTGCACGTATAGGTATTTAATTGATGTTAATTGTTGTACTATGTTTAATTGTTACACAGGCAAATCTATACTAAGCAAAATCACAAAAGTTAGGTTGGGCACCCTCAATTATATTGATTTTTACACCATATATCATTGAAAGAATTACATGATAACTAGGCTTCAGATTTCTCATACAAGTGCAGGAATGGTAATAGCTTTATAGTCCCTAGCCTACTAGGGCCCTTGGACCCAAAATAGAAATGGATGTCCCCAGTTCAGTTCTTTGGTTAGACTACTCAGAGAACAGTAGCTACTCTTGATGGCTGCTAACTTCTCTGAATATAGAGACATAATTAAGAGTAGGGTTCTTTAGAATAGTTGCCTGAATATCAGTTTTAGAAAATGAGAAGGAGCCTTTGAGTCTAGGCAAAAGAGAAACACTAGAAACGGGTGCCAGTTAAGAAAAGCAGGACTAGTACCAGACCATCTGCCAGAGATGCTGGCCTTTGTACTGGAATGAGCGCAACAGCTGATGATAGATTGTGCAATAAGCACAACACGTTTTTTGAAAGCTAAGTAAAAAGTCATTTATCCTCAGCTACATAATTTGAAAATAAATTGAAATATAATTTTCAATAACATGGATTTTCAGTTTAGAAAAACAACAGAAAAGAAAAAGACCCTTGGTTCACATCCTATCTCAGTCAATTAATGTGGTCACTTGTAAATTATTTTGTATATCTCACCTCCTGTTAAAACAGTAACAACAATGTTTCTTATTATCTGAAGAGTTTTTTGAAGATTAAATGAAATAAGATGTACAAAGTACTTAACAGAGTACCTACAAAGAAATAAATGCTCAATATGTGGAAGGTAGTAATATTTTTTGTATTTAGTGTAGAATTTTTGAATTTCTACTTATATTGAAAGTTGAGCAAATACTTTTATCTAAATTATGGACTCATGAGATTAGAAGGAATTCAACCTTTAAAACAGTTTTATCTATAATCCATGAGTAATCTTTTTTCTCCCTTAAGTATGATACTATCTATGAAGGAAACATCTAGAACACAGACTTAGCACATAGGAACAGTTTATTATATTTAATTTCTGTCCTTGCATTTATGTTGAGTTGATAGTCCCTAAACATTTACAATATAGCTGCATTTATAATACTGTTCTAGGAAGTGAGGTAAATCCATATTTTAAGATTGAGGTCTTAATCTTAAAATTAAGTTTGAGAAACAGACTGACTGGTAAGTGCTTCTTGTTTCTACACCTTACAGTTAGGTCAGGAAACAGAATCCATGATAGTTATACTAGCTGAAAATTTAATTTAATGTAAGAAATATATAAACTGGGTATTGGAAAGCTGAAAAGGAAAAAAAGGAAAGGTATACAGTGGTATTACAAAGGTAGTAACTGCAGGAATAAGACTGAAAAAAGGAAGAGGTTTATGAGATTAGCAAAACTTGAAAGAAGAGCCCAGTAGACAGGAATTCAGACTGTCGGAGGAGGGGTCTGTTCAGCTGGTGCTCCAACCTCGGGGGCTTGAACTTCAGGCACTCACGTGAGAGGGCTGTTCAGCTGGGGCCGGCCGGGCCTCTGAGGAGGAGCTGGCTGCCTTATAGCTTATCAAGCGAGGTGAAGTAAGGCAGATTCTAGAAGTGTGGGGGAATCCTGTACACTGACATTAACTGCTATTACTGTAACGAATACCCGACTGAGTTGAAGAGGCACTGCTGAGGTGACACTGCAGGAAAATGAAGCACACCGAAAGGGTCAAGTTCATTCTTCTCCCTGTAGGCATCCACTTTGTCACCACTGCCCCGCGACGTGGAACCAACAGCTGGCAAAGAAGAAATGGGGTCTGTGGAGCCCCAATCCCCCATCACAAAATAGAAGGTAGGAGAGTGAGTTTGAAAATCGGAGACAATAGAACAGGAGGTTCTGGCATACGAGTATTTAGTGTCACAGGTGAGTATTTTGTTGTTTCAAAGTCCACGATGTGGATGTTTTCCTATAACGGCTTTTCTGAATTTTATTAGTTTCTAAACAAAAGCAACATTGGAATGGAAAATACGTTAATCCAGTGATTTCTTTCAGTATTATTAATAAATAAAGCAAGATTACTCCAAAGGCTGATTAAAAGTCTGTTCAGTAGCTTGTTCAAGAGAAATGAAAATAAATATTCAACCTGCAGAAGACCAATTCTAGTTAAAAAAATACACATACTCACAGAACGAAAATTACCCATTAACTCATTGACAAATACATTTTTTAATGAGAAATAATATACATGAATGTTTGCATGAGCTCTGTGCATTTCTATGGATTTTATTTTACTTGCATGCTACTCAGTTATCAAAAAATTAAAATATTTAAATTAGAAATATGCATGAGGAAACAGCATTTTAGGAAGATATTTTCATGTCACATTTCTAAAACTCTTATTAAAGAATATATTTTCAAAATATGTGAGAAATTTGCATATAATTCTGTATTTATCTTATAGCATTACCATTGTATATTTATCCGTGCACAATAAAAAGCTCTTGGATAGAGAAATTCATATACGCAGTTTATAACTGACAATAAGTAAAAATGAATTGAAAATTTGATACTATCTTTGCGATAGTGCCAGAATCTAAATCAGTTTAATTCTAGCATATTTATAAAGAAATATTATTAAAATTTAATCTTACTGGAAAACTACGAGTAAGTTATATTTTAGGCAGTACATCTAAACTAATTTAGAATTTATATCTCCCCATCTGCTGTATTTTAAAATTGACTTAATGTGTACTACTGCATTTTGTTACATTTGGTGCTAATCTTTTTTCCCGTCTTAGATGAACACCTGTATGTAAACATTGAAATAGAAATTTTTTTTTCCCCAAGAGTGAACATTTCTCTTTACCCATTGCAATCTTTCAGATAACTATGAAAAGGAATGGACTTACTTAAATTCCTGAGCAGGTATCTAAACAAACCTGAAAGCTTATTTTAAAAGGTGGTGAGAAAGGGTTTTAAATAGAAGCAGTGCAGAATGAATATGCTATCATCTAAATTCAGCTAGACCTCACACAAGTGTCGGAATAGCAGGAGAGATTAATAACTTGTACACCAGCATATTTTATTCATGGTTGTAGCCACTACACTTCCAAAATCTGAAATTCAGAGACTATAAATCTCTAAAGAAGTGATAAATGCAAAAGGTGGAGAAAATAGGCCAAAGTTCTGGAGTGATGTCTTGACATTTACTCATGCTGCCATGGCATCCATTAGTCATATGTCACCTTTCTTTCAGAGAGTGAAGACTTCTTTTCACCTTATAATTATTTATATATGTTAAATAAATAATTCCCTCTTCTGCTTAACAAAGAGTTTAGGAATGGCATATCAGGATTCCCATACAGCTTATGGACAACAGAAAAGGCTTATCTCCTTCTCCACAATAAGTGCATGGCCAAGCTTTACCCCTTCAAATTCCCGTGCAGATCTAGGTCAAGCATCAAGTTGATGTTACATACCTGGGTTGTAACTATAAGGCGCACTCAGTGGCAGCTGTTTCGAACTAACATCTTGCACCAATGATAACAAAGATCTGGCCACAATAAGCTTAACTAAGAAGATGTGTCATATCTGTCTTGCGAGCAGTAGCAATCAGAAGTAAGCCTAGGGAAACTGATGTCCCACCTCTAGTATAATCAGTGTAGACTTGTACTATTCTGTCTCTGTTGTGCATGGGACCTGCTTATGTGTGGGTGCCTCTTGGGAAAGCTTTGTCCAGCTCACTCTGCTTATCTTTTAGGGTTTCAAAGTGAACTTTGAATTCAAATCTTGTCTTTCAGAGTTTAAAAGCGACTCAGAGTAACACACAGAAATAGTGATCAAGCAAAGGAATTGTCCTTTATTATAACTGATCAGGAGATTCTGCCTAAAAGCCTGAGACTATAGTTCACCCCAATCATTCTCCAAAATGAGATGTATTTCATTATTCTACTTATGTACCATGTACAGTGTTCATCTGAGACCACTAAGAGCGTGAAGAGGAGAGTGGGATATCATCTCGAGTTCCATGAAATCTACTGCCCACTGTCCTTTCATGTCCTTTCAGTGTACTTGCATATGTTGGTCAATAAACTGGCTGTCAGGTTATCCAGAATGGCTTTGGCTGGAAAATGAAGGAAAGACACGGTTGCATGTGTCTCAACGTGCAGCCATGTCCAGGTAGCTGTGGTGATGAGCAAGAGTGAGCCAGCCGAAGTTTGCAAAAGGTGAAGCAGAAATACACGTGGACTTTTAGCTTCTGTCATGTACGCTAACACTCTGTCAAGAGAAATGAGTTACGTGGCCAGGCCCAGTATCAGAGTGAGAAGGGACTACAGGAGTTTAAGGCAAAGGGAATAGATAAGGGTGGTAATTAATTAGGGTCATTCATGCAGTTATTCTACCATATCAGTCATTTTTATTTTCCTACACACATAAAATACACGTCAGTTGAGAATCTATCTCATAGAATAGGCCTTGCTTCTTTTTACTACTTCTGTCTTTTCTATGTTAAAATAGTACCTGCAGATGTCACAGTGAAAATATTTTTATTGTCATACTAAGACTAAGATAGCATTAACTTGCTTTCCTATAAATTGAGATTAAGCTTCCCAGCGACCTGGGCATGAAGAAGACATGCACCTCCTGCAACAGAGGTTGACCTTTTTGACCGTCTTCCTGTCCATGGCAGTGGTGGACCTTTCACTGGAAGAGAAGAGTTCTAAAGCTACATTGTATATTGAAAGAGATACTGTGGTTTAGCATTTATAGCAGCCATTGAATTCATCATGTCCTATATACCCACAATCACGGTATATACAATAGATATTTCATAAATTATTTTGAATGAATAAATACAACTTTTAACCTCTAAAGATGTACAAATATAAGCAAACTACCTAATATAAGTGAGATAATCAGGAGATTCAAAAATCAGTGTAAATGACCTAGGTAATCCTTGCTAACAGATGTCACCCCAATAAAAAAAAAGTTAAAAACAAACAAACAAACAAACAAAAATCAGTATAAATGGAGAACAGTAGAACGCTCTGATCGTATTAGTGGTTCTGTGATCAAATAGGCATGATAGGGGTGATATACATGTTGGGATAGAGGTTGTTTGAAAAGAAGGCTTTTTGCTGTATATTTCTGATTTTAAAAATAATTCAAAGTGGACTAGGGAAAAGAAGTAGATGTTTTACTTTGTCTAAATGATTAGGTTACCTTTTTGTTAGCTCGCTTAGCCTCTGCTATAGACTGAATGTTTGTGTCCTCTTCCTGTTCACTTCATGGTCTTATTTTTAGATCAGTTCACATTGGAAATACTTGTCACTTCACAAGAAAAACAAAGTTTGAAAATAGAACTGTAAAAACATAACACTTGATGTTTTTAGAAAGCTACACTCTTTCAAACAAACCATTTTGGGGCACGTAATTCCTTCTGGTTTTCATCAAAAGATATTTTTACTAAATAACAATAATGGTCTAATAATAATAATGAGAGGACACATTTCTGCCCATAAGGTAGAGTTTCTCAGACCAAAAGGGAAAACATAGTTTTATTATTGCCCAGTGGCAAAAAGGATAAAATTACTCAAACTAAGAGCAGAACATGTGATTCTTACTTCTGATATAGCACAGCCTGTTAAATTAATTGGGAAAGGAGTAGTGAATAGCAAGGATTGGGAGATGAAGAAAGATGATCAAAGTCATTGGAGACAAATGCATCAAAAATAATTATCTTCATGAGAATAAAGCATGCAGCACATACAGTGTGCTAAAAGTGTAGTAACTTGCTGATGAGGTTTTCTGTTGGCCAGCTAGTGATACTATTACATAGAAAGCAGTTTCACTGAACCAATTCAGTCTTCCAAGCAGTGCAGCCTCAAGTTTGGTTTGTTCAGAAACGCTCAACAGAGCGCGAACAGGAGCAGAGGAGGTGGCCAGCAGGGGTGCGAGCTGTCAATTGAGCTTGGAATGTTAAAGAAGAACGTGGAGGTGGGGGGCAGAGGGCAGTTTTCTGCTGATACACACAGCTTTCTTTTCACCTCTCCCAGGGTTAGCAAAGTACCAGTTTCAATGTGGTCCACCTGCATGAAATCCTCAGAGTGAGACTTTGTTCTGCTTATTCCCTCCCCCCACCTACCTTTCTGAAAACCCTTATAAGCGTTTTACTCCTTGATGAGTGTCCCATGTGTCTGAACTACACTTTCCCTGTTTATTACTATTTTAATGACTTTGTAGCCCTATTTCTCTTAGGGCCAGTTTGTGCTGAAGAGCCCCTTTTATTGCAGATTCTCTCTTTCTCAACCTCCTGCCTTTCAAGTCAAACTCCTATAGGGATTAAACCGTACTGACACATTCCCTGTAATGACTTCTTAATAAAACAAGAGACTGATGCATAAATATCTAAAATTAAACCATTAATTATCATCCAGTGTTGGACATTCTAAAGTAAAAGTTAACTAGATAAGGAAATTTAAAACACTATCACAAATATAAATTAAAAAGCCTGAGACAAATCAAAGAGATGTCATCTCTTCACTTCTTGTTGGGTACTTGCACCAAGATATTGAATATGAAGCATTAAAGGAGATCAAGATATTAAATACCAAACCTTAAAAACGACAGCATAAATGGTAATATAGACTAAGTGCAAACTCCCATGTCCTATTTTCCTATTTTATTATACCTCTGGACTCATCTACTTGAGGAAAATGTTGCTGAGCATATTAAAAATGTACATTGTACTTTGAAATCCTTGGTTGCAAGGACTATCCTAGGTATTCCATCCTATTTTGCCTTTTCCTTTATCTAAATATTCTTCCTACATAACTTCATGTCATCTCTTGGCTACAAATACCATTGGTATGCTGGTAACTCAAAAATTGTAGCACCATCTCTGGCACCTTCCCATTAATCAAGATTTACATATTCAATTGTCCATCTGATGTCAAAAGTTGCAAGGCTAATAAATATTTCAAAATTAAAATAGGTAATGGAATGCTACTGGTTATCTTTTCTAAATTTACTTGCTAAATTTTATTCATTTCAGTAAATAGACAACCACTCACCCAGTTGTGCCATTCAGCAATCCAAGTTATACCCTTTCTGTGATTCACTCCCATATCCAATGTATTAGCAACTCTAATATTCCAAGTTTAATCACGTCTCTTCATTTATAGTGCAGAAGAATATTGCACTGTACTAGTTAAACAGGCAGGAAAGAATTTATTCAAAGACAGTTGCAATAGGGATCAAAACTATGGAGACAGGAGAGAGATTGAGTTCAACTGCTGAAGCAAAAAGGAAGGGGACTTTTTAAAATGCTGGGATGGCCTATTGGAAAAGTCCTGGAGGACATTAGTGGGGAGGTTGGTCAACGTAATTAGGCCATCAGTGTTTGCTAATTATCAAACACTGATGGTAGTCTGTGAAAGAAATTAGGTTCCTACCCTCCCACAGAGACTGAAGAGAGAGCCTCATCTTTTTTGATGATTCCATTTCAAAGGAATGGCTTTCAGCTCCTTGAGAAAGACATTCCTGAGTTGAGAACAATTTACATCTCAAAGAGACCAAGAAGAAATTTAAAATTGCAAGTTGTCAAAAATAAATGTTTTAAGAAAAGGGAAGTTAGGGTTTATAGTCCAGAAGAAGCCTGTATGAAGTTTGGCCAAACTGAGAGGAAGTTAAGGCCATCTGGTCAACCGCATGATTACTCTAATCAATGGTACGGTAAGCCTTTGCCTGGACTATTGAAATGCTTTTCTACATAGTCTTCCTTTTTCCCTTTTTATTTTCTTTGTTTACTCTAAGTGAGTAAAACTAGATCATTTTTGTTCTATTCGTAATTTATTTCAATTGGAATTTATTTCTAAGGCTATAATAGAATGTTGATAGTGAATATTCACTTTTTGCACTATATAGCTGCCAAAGTGAGTTTATAAAAAGATAAATAAAATTATGTGAATCCCATGCTGAAGTCTTTCTAATACTTCTTATAGCATTTAGAGTAAAATACAAACTCATTATGCATTCTTACCAAGCTCTAGATGATCTGTTTTTCTTTCTGTTTCTTGGTCACACATCCTATTATCTTTACCTTAAACTTGCCAAAGTGTCTTCACAGTTAGGCTTTTAAATTGGGTCTTTCCTTGGTTCAAGGTATACGATGGTTAATTTTATTTATCAACTTAATGGGGCTAAGAAATGCTCAAATAGCTTCTTCTTGAGTATTTCTGTGAGGGGGTTTCTGGAAAAGATTAGCATTTGATTAAACAGACTGAGTAAAGAGATACAGCCTTGCCAACATGGGGTAAGCATCATCTAGACCTCTGGGGCCCTGAATGGAACAAAATGGCAAAAGTAGGGTGAATTCTCACTCTGTTCTTGAGTTCAGAAGTCCATCTTTTCCTGTTGGACATTGGAGCTCCTGATTCTCAAGTCTTTGGCCTAAGACTGGTTCTCATGCCTTAAGACTCAGGCTGAATTACGTCACCAGCCTTCCTGGTTCTCCAGCTAGCAGTTGGCAGATCATGAGACTTCTTGGCCTACATAAATATATGAACTAATTCCTATTAAAAGAACCAACATAAAGCTAAGAAGAACCCTGATTTTCTGGTATTCTTCCACCTTGCACCAGTTATTATCATTTCTTCTCTCTAAACCAATTCTTTTGTATCCTGTTTCGTAATGCTGGGCCTGGGCAACTATAAGCTGCATTTCTCTTTTGCCAAATGGATCCCTATCACGTGTTTGACAATAGCAAGGACCATATGGATACCAGAATGCAGGAGAAGAAGACATACCTCTCTTAGTATTGGCTTCCTATTCTTATTAGCTATTGCTTCAGAATAGCCCTTTAAACCTAGTGGGAAAATTGTTCTCATAGCAGTTTTGTTTAGTTTTCCTCCTCCACACCCCCAGAACCAGGCTCATTTTTCCCTGTGGTAAGCAGAATATCTAGGAATGGACTTTGTTGTGTTTTGAATAATTGCCCAAAAGTTATGTTGACATTTAAACCCCTGGTGCCTGTGTAATGTGACCTTATTTGGAAATACATATTCTCTCCTTATCCATAGGGATACATTCCAAGACCCCCTTTGGTTGCCTGAACCACAGATAGTACCAAACCCTATATGTACTATGTTTGTTCCCTATACATACATACATATGATAAAGTTTAATTTATAAATTAGGTACACTAAGAATTAACCACAATAACAATAATAAAATAGGATAATTATATCAATATTCTGTAAATAAAATTCATGTGATGTGCTTTCTCTCTCATAAATGATAGGGTAACTGAGATGACTACTAAGTGACTAATGGAGGATAGCATATACAATGTGGGTACACTGGGCAGAGGCGATTCACATCCAGGGCAGGATGGAGTGGGACTGTGCAAGTATTTCATTATGTCACTCAGAATAGCATGCAAATTAAAACTTAAGAATTCTTTATTTTTGGAATTTTCTATTTAATATTTTTAGAACAAAGTTGACTATAGGTAACTGAAAGTGAAAGTGTGGTTAAGTGGGGACTACTGTATAGTCTTTGCAGATATAATGAAGATGTGAGTTCAGATGAGATCCTACTGGAGTAGGATGGCACCTTAATCAAAACTTGACTGGTATTCCTATAAGAAGAGGAGAAGATACACAGAGATAGACACACAGGGCAAGGAGACCACCACGTGAAGACACAGACTCACAGAGGGAAGATGGACATTCGACAATGGAGGTGGAGATTGGCGTTACGTAGCTGCAAACCTAGTAACACCAAGGATTTTCAATAACACCAGAAAGTAAGAAAAAGCCATGAAACAGACTCCCACTCTGAGCCTTCTAGAAGGAAATAACCTGGCCAACCCCTTAGTTTTAAACTTCTATCGTCCAGAACTATGGGAGAATGAATTTCTGTTGTTTTATATCACCCAGTTTTTGGTACTTTGTTGTAATCTTTGAACATTAATACAGGCCCCAAGATTCATTGCCCCCAAATTCACAAGTTCCCTATACCCCAGTGATTTTATGTTATGTGGCACAGTTGACCTTGAAATGAAGAGATTATTAGGGTGGACCTAATTTAGTCACAGGATCCCTTAAAAGCAGAGAATTCTCTATGTTCGTGGTGGAAGAAGGTAGAAGAGGAAACCAGAGAGATTCAAACAATAAAGGGATTTGCCACGCCATTGCTGGCTTGAAGATTGAGAAGAGCAAGTGATGAGAAGTGCAGGAGACATGTAAAGCTAAAAGCAGTCCCTACTTGATAGCAAGAAAACAGGGATCACACACCTGCCGCCACAGGAGCTGGATTCGACTGACAACTTGAATGAGTTTGGACGTGATTCTTTCCCTGCACCTCCAGATAAGAGCTGAGCTGACAATATTTTGATTTTGGGCTTTGTGAGAAGCTTCTGCTTCTCTTAACTCCAGCATAGGAAGGACTTGTGTTTCTCTCTCCACAGCCTCATGTTTTTGCTTTAGTGAAAACCAGTACCTTTCCTAGAATTGTTTGGTGTCTATCTCACATAAATAGCTATTATAGATATGGATCCATTAATATATAACTATATAGATCTAAGTCAGTGATACTGGCCCTTCCCCCAAGAAATAAGGGAAATTTTGATAAAATATAAAAGAGTAAAGGGGACTATTTATCAGTATATCAATTTGTATTGAAATTTTGCGAAAACTAGATTAGAAAACGTTTTTTCTAAAATTTTGTTTTTGCCTCTTCCTACAGTACCTTGACTCCTTTGTTATCATTCCTATCATTCTAGTATGAATAATAAGCTTCCTACATGCAAGAAATTTTTCAGTTTTGTTTATCCTCTATCTTAATACTTAGAACAAGGTTGGCACATATTACTCACTCAACACCTATTTTTGAATGAGTTAATATAGTAATGCATAAGTGAATTCCCATATATTTTCTCATCTGTCTTAAATCAGAAGCAGTGTTTATTATACAAATAGCCTCTCCAAATAGCCTCTCTAATTCACACACACACACACACACACACACAAGGTTGGTTGGCAGAATAAAATGTGTAATAGAGATTGGATCAGATAACCTAGATAATGGCTAAAAAAATAATTCTATCCAAAGCAATTTAATAATGGGTTTTCTTTTTTCCTCATGTCAATTGAATAAGCTTGATAAGTATAAAATCTTCATTTCTCTTTGGGTTGCATGGACACAGCCTTAACTGACTCTTTATATAATCATCACCAAGTAATTATATTCCATCTGGATGTTCTGTGAATTTACTTTGACCACAAATTAGTTTGCAAAAAGTGACACAAACCATATTATGTGGCATCTTTTATTACTGCCAGTCACTGACAAGTAGTTGAGAACAATGATTTGTTTTGAACAAGAATTACGGTGTTATCTGAAAGGCCAAGTGAAAACCTGCCCAACCACAAATGTCTAAGTAATTATGTTAGACATATTTTTTATGACTTCCCTTCCCTCTTCACAGTAATGTAATTAATTACTGGCAGTACTTTTAGATATGTTACAAGTTTATAAGATGTTTTTCTTCTCAGTTTTTTTCTCTCCTCAATAAAATAGAGTTTATGTATGAAGTAGTACTAATAATTAACTGAAGAGCTTCAGGCTGGGTACCATGATACTGGGCCCTTTCTATACCTCAAATGTCATGAGGCCAATTGCAATTTGAGTACATTATAAGGCAACAGAGAATCAGGGAAGCAGCCAATGTTGAGACATTATCACAGCCAAAAGAGCCCCAAATGTCCCACTCACCTTTTAAAACCTAATATTTTATGAATGAGCCCCATTTGTTTTGTATAGAAAATAATAATTAGCAATTATTTCATAAATGCAGATTCTCAATTATATACTATATATACATACATGAACACATGCACACATGTATGCACACTCACACATGCACACACACAATACTTAAGACACATTAACCATCTTTCAAGTAATTATTTTAAATATCACTTCACAGGTAAAAATTAGGGTAAATTTTATTTCTAAATATTGGCTAAATTTGAAAAATTAATAAATCAAGGAAAGAGATGACAAAGGTATAAGTATACGTGCATAACAAATGCTAACCACAGAGCAATTAAATAAGATAAACGTAAAAAATTTTAGAATTATTACATTGGATTTAGACTGAAAGTTTTACATTGTCTTACTGTGCAAAGGTATGGCATGAAAGAAACACAACTCTTTTTGTTTCTTGGTTTAAATGTGTAATTAAACATAGTTTATTTTTAAAAATTGTGGCAAGGGTCTTTATAAAAAAATATCAAACAAATTGAGCAGTACCAAATATTAATTAAGCACACACATTAGAAAATTCACAAAGCAAATTTAAAACCATATACTCATAATACCAGTTCTTATATTTTATACTAAGAATAAAATATTGTTGAAGACAAGATAAAGACTCACTTTACTATTATATTTAATGCAGACATGTAGAAATTGAAGAAAAGTAAATGCAATATGGAATCAGAAGAACATTAAAGAATTATGTTGTAATAGTAGGTCTAGGTTTACTATTGTACTTTATGTCCTCAAAATCAAAATATGAAGATTATCCTCTGAATATTCAATATATTTTTGTAACTGCACAAACTTTGCTAAACTATGGCTCACAAATACTGATTAATTTGTTTATAAATATACATGCAGTACATTGTAAATGTGTATTAAGTGCCATACCTTAAATATCTTTCACATTTACTCTCAGCATCTATTCTCATTTTTCTTATAAATTATTTTTCAAACTTCAAGTTCTGGTATAACAGAATTTGCTGAACTATGTACCCCCTTTAACTTTTCAAAGTCAAGTTCCTTTTAGTTCATTTCTTGTATAGAACTCTATGCATATGTAGTCTCTTATAATCTTTATTTTCATTTCTTTTCTTCTTTTTCTTACTATTTTATATTTGTTCTTTTTATTTCTTGATGCTATGGCTCTTCTGTACCTTCTCAATCTCTTGATTTTCCTCCCTCATTTCCTTACAAAGTCATATAATAAAATAACTTCAAGTTCCATCACTAAATTAATAAGAAGATACAAGCAGAAGAATGCTGTGATTTCATGTCCTAGAATTAAAAACAGCACCATTCTTTTCTGCAACATTTTGGACCCCCTGATGCTCAGAGAGTAAGAATTTAGGAAGACAATAAAGGAGTTAATTGCAATAGTCAAGATGGAAAGTGATTAAAGCATTTAATGGGACCATTTCTGTGATTGTATTCATTGTCACAGCACTGCTAGGTCCTACGAGGATCACGGAAGCACATAATGCATGAACAATAAAAATGTGTGGGCCAGTATTTTATTTTTAATTGCTTCCTATTTTAATATCCTAAAAGATAACCATATAATGATTGTTAATATCCAGTGTACATACTATAATGGATAGTAAACATTTTTCACTAGTCTTTGAAAATGCCTCTAACGATTGGTGATTTTTTTCCATTTGTACCTCCTCCCTATTGATCAAGTTATAAGATCATGGTTAACCAATAAATAAAGAAATGAATTCTTTCAGCAAATACAGTAGATACAGGGAAGGGAAACCAAAAGGGATCATCTGATGTGTTTTCTACATCAGAGATTTCTTATTACTTCCCAGTACGTAAGTGTGCTACCCCATACCCCACCTTATATGAGTCTTTATCCTTAATGTAACCTGATGAGAGCTGGTGAGAATTTTCCTCCATGAATGTCCAGACACTCCAGAGGTGAGGGACATGAAAACATGATTTTTTTTCTCTTCTTATAAAGAGAAAAAGACACATATGTATCTCTGCTCCTAAAAGGATTTCCTACTTACCCCAGCCCTCTCCAGAAGACTTTTCTGACCTGAATTTTTTTTTAATTTTTATTAATTTATTGGAGTGTCATCGGTTAGTAAAATTACATAGGTTCCAAGTGTACAGTTTTTTATCATCTACATGTTGCATTGTGGTCTCAATCACCCAGAGTCATTTCTTTTTCCATCACCATATATTTGAATCCTCCTTCCCCCTCCCCCTTCCTCCCCGCTTTTCTTCTGGAAACTCCTATACTATTGTCTGTGTCCAAAAATTTTTTATTCTATTTTGATTGTTCATTTAATTTGTTTTTTGGATTCCACATATAAGTGAGATTGTATGGTATTTGTCTTTCTCACTCTGATTTATTTCACTTAGCATGGATACTCCACAGCTTCTTTATCCAATCATTTATTGATGGGCATTTAGGTTGTTTCCATATCTTGGCTATTGTGAATAATGCTGCAATAAAATAGGGGTGCATATATTTTTTTGAATTAGTGTTCTGGATTTCTTTGGATAAATACCCATGAGTGAAATTGCTTAGCAATACCTTCAGCGATGTTATCTTCCTGGGCAAGGGAAACAAAGGAAAACAATAAACGAATGGGACTACATCAGACTAAAAAAAAACTTTACAGCCAAAGAAATCATCAACAAAACAAAAAGACATCCCACAGAATGAAAAAAAATATTCACCAATGAGGCATTTGATAAAGGGTTAATATCCAAAATTTATAATAAACTCGTATAATTCAACACACACAAAAACCAAAAGCAAACAAAACCAAACAAAAAAAACCCAATTAAAAAATGGGCAGAACACCTGAATAGACATTCCTCCAAAGTGACATACAGATGGCTAATAGACTCATGAAAAGATGTTTAACATCACTAATCATCAGAGAAATGCAAATGAAAACCACCATGAGATACCACCTCACTGCTGTCAGAATGGTTACCATCCATAAATCGACCAACAACAAGTGTCGCTGAGGATGTGGAGAAAAGAGAACCCCTGTGCACTGTTGGTGGGACTGCAAATTTGTCCAATCACAATGAAAAACAGTATGGAGTTTCCTCAAAAAATTAAAAATGGAACTACCTTATGAATTTGTTTTGAAGTTCTGGGGCTTCAATCCTTTGGCATATTAATTGCTAAGGAGGTAGTATTCTAGTCTCCTAGGTATCTTGGGGCTTTACCTACTATCAAGTCCAGGCTGTAACCTTTTGACTCTCTGGGGATATAAGAAAATTTTATTAGCCTTTTAGATCAGAGCCATTAAGTATTATAGAAAAATGGCTACGTGCATAATTTCCATGATATGTGAAAATGTTTATAAGAGAACTGAAAGCAAACATTGCCCACCTTTACAACACGTATGTTTCAGTAAATTAGGACAGTAGAGCCTTTTAGAAGAAGATTGAGAAAAACAAGAAAGTTTTATTTCTCCACAGATGGTCTATCCAATTCAGTGCAAAACCTATGGTCAAGCTCTTGTTACAGCCACTACAGCCAATTTTTAGGGTATAAAACACAATACTTGACTTCAAGGAGTTTATAATTTCATAGTGTCCTTGAAGACAGCAGACAAAAAAGCAAGTCTAATGTAAGACTGAATATCCACATGAGCAGAAATACTAGGGCTGTCTGGAAAGTATCCACCCACGTAATTATTCAATAGGTGATGTATTAATAGGTGATGTATTAATAGAATTGCACATCTGGAATCTATGTCATTATTACTAACCAATGTCACCCCAATAAATTTAACAATTAAAAAAAGAAAAAGAAAAATAGAGACATTTATGGCTGACTTTTTTTCCAGACTGTCCTTGTACATTTATAGAATTGCATTTTGAGTGTTAATTGGTAGACATAACATCAATTTCTAATAACTCTAAAATATTTCATAAGTGATATTTATGATGGATCTTAAAGACTTTGTAAAATGCCGCAAGGCAAAACTTTCAAAAAAGGTACATTGCAGATATAGGAATACATAGATAAATTAATTTTAAAATATTACAGTATGAGACTATTTGTATTATCTGCAGTTCAACCTTACTTTTAGTGTAATCAATCATTTATTTTTTTATTCACTCAAAAACATATGTTATTAATATCTAGAATGTAACAGGGATCATTTTAGGTCATTACCAAAATGGGAAAAAATACTGTTAAGTGTAATTAAATTAAATAATTACTTAATTACTATACATATTGTATGGATCCATATTATAAAGTAAAATAAAGTAGGGTATGTGAACATAGAGGCTGGGGTGATACATTCCTGATCATTAAGAAGGCTTCTCTGCTATGGTGACATTAATCATTTGATGAAAACCTTGAATGAAATGATTAAGAAAGTCATGTAAAGGTAGTGGAGAAAATAAACAACAACTTTTCCTTCTACCCATCTTAGGTTCATTGGCTGGAACCCTCTCTATTACACTGACAACAGACAGATTAACAAGAGGCAAATAAAAGTTTATTATCATATATATCATGGTTATACATGGGTGCACTCAGAGATGAATAACTCCAAAGAGGTGGTTTGAGGTGCATGTATCTAACTTAGTAGGGGAAAAGGAGTGGGAGAAAGGACACTCATGGAAGTGGAAGGAGCTCCTGGAACGACATGGGTCCTTAAGAGATTAGATGGGAGATATGATAGTTTTGAGACAATATGGTTTTGGTATCTCTCTGAGAAGAGATTGGAGTTTTTCTTGGGGAGGGGATTTTTAACACTGGAGTGCTTTTAGGACTTCATAGACACTAATTAGTTCTTTTCCCAAAAATAGTGACAAAAGCCTGCTTTTGCATAACATAATATTCATGCTGATGAGTCAAAGAATAGATAGTGATAGTCTCTTAAAGTCTTCTTCTTTTTTTTTTTCAATAGATGTTAGAATGAAAGTGTTATCAATGAGGAGATAATTGCAAGAGCATCTAGATGGGTATTGTAGGCACTAGAGTGATGACTGCAAATGTAAAGTGGGTGGATATGAAATTTATCCAGGAAGCTGAACATTTGCATTTTGCTACTGGGAAGGAAGTCAATGACATTACTGATATTTTTCCAACTCTACATAAGAGAAAAACAAAGATTGCATGATCAGATATTGAAAAAATTAGGTAAGAGTTGACTTTGAAAGGACAGCAATGGTTAAGGAACTGTTGAGTTAGGGAGTGAGCTTGGTAAAACATCCAAGTAAACCTAAAAGATGGGATTTAAGGGAAACAAGTCAGTGTTTCATGTGTATTTAACCATTTGTTGCAAATTGACCTTAGCTGAGACGAGGATCACAAAGGGTAGATTATTTCAGTGGTTATAGGTATCTTCTAACAGTGACTGGTGTGTGCTACTGGATTACTCCTGTGAACCTGAACACATGGTGGTATGTTGCAAATTGTGTAGCATACAAATATTTATGGTAAACATTCATACAAGCAACCATACAACCTTTCAGTGATTTCCATAAAGTGTCAGTTATTTGTCCCTTTATATGCTTTGGCAACCTTGCAGAAACAGTTCATTTATGGCAAATGTAACATACTGTAATGGTAAGGTTCAGCTAACCTTCTAGTCAGAGGTAACAACAAATATCCTTCAATATAGCACTTCAATTTAGAATGAGTTCAGAATGCCATTTCAAAAGCAATGGGTGTTATGATTACTAACAGACTGTTAGGCCTACTAAACTCCTTTACTATGTTTATGCGATGATGTGAATGTCTGTACAATATTTCAGACTACCCTATTACCTAGATATTTTCTGGTACTGGTCATATTTAATATTATTGGAAGTACTTGGTACTTCAGTTGTGAACAAGACACTCCTAAATTGTAGATTAAAATGATTAACATACATATGTAGTCCTGACTGTATATATGAAGTATCTTAAATAAATTCTGGGCAATGTAACATTTATTTTATGAGGCTGAGAATAATTCCAACCCTCTGCAAAACAGTTTTGGTCCTATAGATTACGTGTTGCCATCTCCCTCCTTCTATCTGTGTGAGAAACCCTCTCTCTCACTAGCATTCCTCAATTACCTGAAGTTCTTCATTACTCAGTCTTACTACGATCTTCCAGTAGTATTACATTAATATCAGAGTTAATATCCTGGGATTTGATCTAAAAGAGAATTTAACTCAGGATTAGACTAAAATTTATCCCAATTTTTTGAATATTTTAAGGAAAAACCAGTCTTTTCCTTAAAATATTCACTATCGCAATAGTGTTAATACAACAGAAAATAAAATATGCTAGACCATTTCATAATATTCATTTTAAATCTACTGCATCTAAGATCCAGGCAAACAAATATGCAAATTACCTTGCCCTCAAGGCTTCACAGTCTTCAAACTGAAAGGCAAACATATTCTAATAGATTGAGAAAGATGAGCGTTCATTCAGAGGCCAAATGAACCAAAATAGTCTCCTGTTTATTAAAAATAATCCCTTTGTATTATGCATGTGTTGTTTAGGTTTGTGAATATTTCCCCTTGTCTTTTTTCCAAATTATCATTATTATGAGCATGTTTTGTTTGTTTGTTTGTTTGTTTGTTTGTTTGCAGGAAAAGTACTGTCATTTAATTTTTATCACCCAAGAGGAATCCCCATGTATGGGATCAGAATATGCCACCCTAAAATATGTCACTTTGGCACATAATTATTTTAAGCTGAAGACAAAAAAACAGTAAACACCAAGCAAAGCTCTCTGCCTTCTAGCACCATTTGCTTAAATGCAGACTTAGACTGTTAATCACCAGAGACAACCATCCCCTGAGACAACCCTGAGAGGAATATACAAAACAAAACTTACTAAAATAGCACTTATCTTCCATTAGTTCCCCAATCCCATATATTTGCCTTCTCAAAGTTTGCTGCCCCTAAAAGCCTTAACCCATTTTTCTTTGTCTTGTCACTTTTCTACAAATGTATTGTTCTTTGTTAAAATGCTGTATAAGCCCCAAGTTCTAAGCACCCCTTTGAGATACTCATCAGTTTCTCACTTGCATGTGCCCTGTGCATGTTAATTACTGCTGTTTCTTTCCTCTTGTTAATTTTTCTTTTGTCCACTTGGTTTCCAGCTGGAGAACTTAGGAGAGTAGAGGAAAAGTTATTTCCTCTCTTCCACTATTATGCTGGAACTATGAATTATACAGCAGAAAAAGAACCTTATATTCAGACAGAAAATCACACATGTCAGATGCACTAGCCAATAATAACCAAGGCAATGCATTAACAATGCAAAACCAATCTACCAAATTAAATACCATAACTTTCCTCAGAGAATTTCTTGATATTATACATCATGAATTTGATTTTCCTCTTATTACTTGTAAACATGAACTTTTTTTCTAAAATTATGTTCAGCTATGTTGTTTGACCTTAACTAGAATATTTTTGATTTTGTGGATGATCGTGCTAAAAGTGAACTGGAATCTCTCTTATTTATATGTAAGTACACCTAAACAATTATTAAGGCTGCCTAATTTTCTAGTCAAGATGAGACACACTTGCACTTAAGCACATACAAACACACACTCTCACACATACCACACATATACGAAAGTAATAATATATAAAAAACCATAGCAATTCTCCAAATTTTTTTCTTAATTTGAAATAGCCACATTAGAGGATAAACCACAAATAATAGAAGCAGCCAAGTAAACTTAATGGCACTACCATCATAACTATATTATTAATCAAAAGAGGAGAATACAATATACATTTTCTCTTAATTTGAAAATACAAGATCATGGAAACTTTATGAAAGGTCTAATTTTTGAACTTGGATTTTAAAGTGTCATTTGACTCCATAATTTTATTTAAATTGATAAAACAAGCAAAGATAAACAATAAAATGATTTCAAGACCAGTTTCACTCAATGTAAGAAGTAGATGTCAGTCATGCATTTTTCATTAAAGATAATAACGTCAACCATTTTTAGGAGAGAGAGAGTGAGTGTGTGTGTGTGTGTGTGTGTGTGTGTGTGTGTGTCTGTGTATTATGAGTTTGGTGTTTTATAAATACCTAACCAAACATTCTTTGCCATATTAATGCAATATTCATTACACTCAAGCAACAATAACAGAATAAAGAAAAACACACACACTGCTTTGTGTGTTCTACCCAGGACAGATACTAACACCATTATAAGCTCCTCTTGTAGCTTCCTTCCTCTATGTTGCAATGGCTCCTCTGTGTAGAATTCCTTTTAATTAGTGGTGTCTTAATTGCCTTCCAGTATATAACACAGGCATCTTCTCTGAAAATAAACGTTTTACTTCCCTGAGCTAAAACTAAAACACCCCCTTTTTTGACTAATATTATGCATATGCATACTATGATCACCATATTGACAATTATTTGTGTAAATCTGTTTCTTCCTGATCAGTCTTCCTACTCCTTTTGGGCAGGACTATGCATCTTGTTTCCAGCATTTATGACACTGCCTGGCATATTGTAAACACTAAAGTATCTCTCGAGAAATGAATGAAAGCAAATGCAAGTGAATGAGGGAACTTATGTGTAAGCACATAAGCTGTATAGGATGATTTGAACTATCTTTGTAATTCTTAAGAAACATTATTACATTTAAAAAAATATTAGCAAAGTGCTATAATAAAATACACTTCCTGTGATTCACAATACATTTATTTACCTCACTTATTTTTAACATTTTTGACATCTATTTTTTTATTTCCCTCCAGTAAAGTCAATTGATATCCAATGGTATTTCTTTGATTAACTCATAGTATGCACATAATTTGGGTCTGATATTATTTTTAAAAAACTCACTATAATAAGTTTTTAACATTTTCTGCTTGTTTTGGGAGATAAATGAAAAAGAATATCAAGTCAAAAAATGGTTTTCTGAAAAAAATTGCAGGGACACATCTTCAGACCATAGTTAATATGAAAGGAAAAAGAATGTACTATGCATGAAATGATTTGAGTCCTAGTTCTGGTTTATTTCATCAGCAAAAAGAAAATGCCTACTGATATTCCACTATGAGCCGTTTTTCTGTGAGGACTTGACATGAAAGACTGTGAGATTAGACCCTGAGGCTGATCGTCTCCAAACCGTGCAAGGACACCTGGAGTGTCACACATAATTTAACTGGCAAAGTTTTGAGTTTTTCTGCTAGTACTGTAGCATATCATTTTCATGATTCCTCTCACCAGCAGAAGGACTGTCGTAGCAGGTTGAGAATAAAAACTGAAATGGAGAAAATGTATGAGAACTGACCTAGCAAATATTTCTTTCTGAAAGGCTGTTAAAATAAAAAAGGTGGGTTCACTGTCTTTAGTTAACCCTTGCCCACCCACTTTTCCTCCCCACTCTAATTCGGATCATCTGCGACCCATTGTGGCAACTAGACTATGACGTGTTAAACTATTGACAGTTTCCGTCAAAGTAGAAATCTAGAAATAAAGATAACATATCTAGACGTTAGGCAATCAGAGTTACTTTTTGCATGACTCCTGTTTTGGCCATCTAAATGAGATGAAGTTGTTTTAAATTTGTTTCATTTACACAAATTAGAAGGTAATAAATAAATGGTAAAGAGAAGAATTTTGGTGCTGCTAAGTTCTTGTGGAAGGGTCCTGACCCTTATCCCATGCAGAGTCAGAGTGGGAACATAGAATTCCCTTATAGATTTTTTTTAAATCAGAAAACAGAAAGGAGCCTGCATCCTTTTCAAAGTTTCCAGTAACAGAAAATCTCCAGAATTCCCTGAACCTTTCACCACAACAAAAGGAAGATTGTGTAGGGTGTGGGGCCATGTATACAGAGGAGCTCTTCTCTATTTGAGTTAGTAAAACTAAAATACTTTTCTTCTAATAGAGGCAAAAATCTTACCTTTGACTCTTTCCTGATTATCCTTTCTAAGTTTCACCAGCCCTAGTGAATCCTCCTGTCTCAAATCAGGTCTAACCTTACCTTTCCCACGGCCATCATCATGATCCAAGCAATGGTGAACAAATGCCTCTTGCCATTGACTGAATGTTTGTGTCCACCCAAAATTCCAATGTTGAAATTCTAATTCCCAATATAATGGCACTAGGAGGGAAGGCCTTTGGGTGGTGGTTAGGTTAGGAGGGTGGAGCCCTCATGAATATGATTAGATCCCTTATAAAAGAGGCCTAAGAATTTCTTCATCCCTTACAGCACAGGAAGATGCAATGTCTGTGAATCAGGAAGTGGGCTCTCACTGGAACCTGAATATATCAGTGCCTTGATCTGGGACTTGCAGTCTTCAGAATTGTGAGAAATAAATGTTTGCTGTTTAAGCTACCTAGGCTGTTAGGTTCTGAGTCATACTATCTCGAATGGACTAGGATATCTCTTTTATCCAAAAGGCTGCTAATAATGTCTTGTATATCTATGTGTCTCCCCATCACCATCAATACTGCTCTCTTTATTTCCCATTATTAGTACTTCTGAAGTACTGATCAGACATGGTACTACTTTCATGTATTCTGAATAAAATCCATATTCTTTGGTATTGCAAGAGATATCTTTTATGATGCTCCAGTCCTATCTTCAACCTAGATTCTTTCTGCATTTAATATAACCACTATGAAGTCACTTTCATTTTCTTTCTTTGGCTAAACACTCTTTTTTGCTTTTATTAAAATCTAGTCCTCCTTCAATGTCTAGATTAAATTCTACTTCTTTCACAAAACATTTTTCTTAGATACCATCTAAGAACCAATTTCCTTCTTTCTTTGAACTCCTAAGCATATTATCGCACCACCTCTTTTCGCCACTGCCGTTGTCATCATCATCCCCTTCACCATCATTATTTATGCATTATTCTCCCTTTTGTAAAATTTTTCTCAGCCGAGGCTACCATTTACTCACTTTTTAGTAGTTGACCTTCAAGTTGCTAACGTAGTGCTTTGCATAAAGTATTCAGTACGTTTTTGTTAAATAAAAATCAATTGATTTTTAAATTTTCATAGCAGTTTAAGACTTGTAGAGCCTCAAAATTAGTGGATAAATCTTTTTTATATGTGCACATAAGTAAATAGGCATATCTTCACCTTGCCTTTCTCCTCGTGAGGTGCACCCATGGCCTCCAGAGTTAGCAACAGAAAAAGCAGCTGCAGCAGCAGGCTTTCTGTGTTTCACATTGCAGGCAGCAGGTATGATCTTCGATAACAAGTGGACTCCAGTAGAGCTTAGGGTGGTGCTAACTGTGTTGCTGAAACACATTACCCATAAAAGTATCTTCCTCTTTTTTTCCCATTTGGCTTTTGTCAGAATTGGCAAAGCTCCACACAGTAAGTACATGCTAAAAGAAGAAGGAAAGTAATGAGAAATAATTAGAGATGGACCTTTGCCAACACATGTCTGCATCTGAGGAGAGGAGAAGCTATGGGACTACATGAGGCAAGTAACTCCATGCCCCAAACCTAAATGAATATTGCTGAGGAGGGTCAATAGGATAATATAGTAAAAATGTAAATATTCTCTAAATTACCATTTACTAATGACTGGAGCACATTTTCGAGAAGCTGTAATGCAGTGGGTTGGTAGCTGAAGAATTGACATATGGAACTGAGAACCATGAACTCACTCCTTCTTTCCCTCTGACAATTCCCTCATTAATGCACAGCCAGGAAACCTGGAAAATGTATGCTTTCATGGTGTTGGAGAGAGATGACAGTACTGTCAGCTGCTGAGCTTTTGTGCCTTTGTTCAGCCATACTAAACTGAGAGAATGGAAGTGAGGATGAGGCTTCTTTTTTCCCAAGCCCAGTGGTCTAAAGGATTGATTGGACATCTGCTTACCTATTGTTGGTTTTGAAAGATTTCTTCTCATGTTTGAAAGCAGAAATGCACTAGAATCATGTCAGTTATCAAGAATGTTAGCTAATTAGTCAGTTGCTTCTGTGGGTAAAAGATAACTGGACATTAATTAGACATCAGGAAAAATACATCAAATACTTATTTCACAGCAGGAGGTTTTTTTTTGTTTAATAAATAAGATTTCTTAAAACTCAAATTACCCCTTCAACCCACATCAAGAAATCATGTCTTGGGACTTGAGTGAAAAAGTCAGTTCTGTTTTAGGAATTTTATGAGGTTTTGTGAGTAAGCTGAAAGAGTACAATGTTAAATTGACAATGGAAGCCTCATAACATGGAGAGGAAATGGTGTGACTCATATACTCATCTTTTCCACATCTTTTACTCTCTTGATCTGAAAGTAAAAGAGTCATAAAAGTGAAGTAATTGTGTAGATATAAACCTTATATATGTATTTGCTTTTTTATATTCACCTATAAATACTAAGCAAACATACAAAAGCAGCCTGTGTATTGCTCTATTTATTCTTTCTCTGGGTCCCTGAGTGGGTAACTTTCCTTAGAGCAGAGACATCTCCAAGTGGTGATTTCCTTCCAGTGTCACTACCTGGGTCATCAGCACAATAAAAAACTATTTGTAATTAGCATCTCAAATGGTCTGAGAAATGAACGCATCAGGTAAATGAGATCAACTCCTAACGGACATTCTCCCCCTCCAGTGAATTGCAGTTCCTATCAATTCCTAAATATTTAAAGAGATAAATTGAATTCATAACTTACCCCCAAAGTATCAATTGTATGGAATAAGAGGCCAGATGTAGCAAATAATTTGAGCTCTAAAATTTCTCTCTCTCTCTCTCTCTCTCTCTCTCACACACACACACACACACACACACACTACTGTCATCAATACAAATCAATCTTGAGATCTAGATAGAAAGTAGAATACATGTGAAAGAGTTTTAAAATTATTTATTTAACTTAAGTTTTAATAGCATCGAGCAATGAAGCATGAATACTCCCTGATGAGGTTATAATGAGGTAGATTAAAAAAGAAAAGAAGATAAAAGCAGCAGGTGAGAAGATGGACAAATTACACAAGTAAAAATCTCAGCTTTTTATCTTTTATTTCCTTTTCTCCCATTTAACCCCCCTACGCTAACACACGTTTGTCTTTGAATTTCATTTATATTGAATATGGCCATTTCCTAGATTAATTAACTAAATCAGGACTACCATGGTAAACACTGCCCACTTGCTTCTGATTATTTCACCAAATATTGGTGAAATCTTCAGTCCACAGTTTGCTTTACTATAGAGAAAACAATCAGAGGCTTCTCAGGGTACCCAGAGGCCAGAATGAACCGTGGCAGAAATTGATATTTCAATTCCATAATAGCATTGAATATTAGAAGAAATGCTCAGAAATTTCTTGAGATTCCATGCCTTCTCATACTGGAAGTAAACAAATATATGAGGGCACAGAGGTTATTCATTGTACACATTATGCTCTGAGTAAACTCTTTTGAATTCCATTTTAAAGCACGGTAGCATTTCATTATTTTGCGCTTTTTTTGCCTATAATTCTTTTCGTTTTCTACTATGTGTATGTGTGACAGGCATTGTGTAAAGGTTTTTACATTGTTTGTCTCATTTTTCTACGAAGCAAGCATGCCAAAGCTACTACTGAAATCACCATTTAACAGATGAAAAATACTGAGGCTGAAAGAAGTTACCTGTCTCAGTTAACTAAGTGATAAGATCCTTTTTTTTTTTAATTGTGGTGAAACATCTATAACATAAAATTTACCATCTTAACTATTGTTAAGTACAGTTTAGTAGTGCTAGCTAAGTATATTCACATTGTTATGGAACTGATCTATAGAAATTTTTCATTTTGCAAAACTGAAAGTCTATCTACACCCACATTCAGATGCTTTCAGCTCAAACTGATTTTTATGCCACAGTTGTATTATCTGAACCTCTTCAATACAATGAAATATTATTTAGCCTTAAAAAAGTGGAAACTCTATTACATGATTAAACATGGATGAATCTTGAGGATATTTTTTTTTAACTCCCTTACCTGTCTAAAAACAGAATTGCCTAAAAAAACTCAATTGTCATAAATCTCCCCAGGAGTTTTTCTAGTGAAGAAGATGGACTCATCATCAAAGAGAAGTCAGCATCAAACCTAAACAGACATTGCCACAAAACTATCATATCTCCCATCTGTTTGCCTAAAGGCCCATTCATACTCCCTAAAAGGCATTTGTGTATTATCATTAACTTATCAAACTAGCCATAATTCCAATATAGAAACCTCACCACCACCACCATGCAAAAATTATATGATTCTTGCTGTACAATTTAAGTATGTAATTTGTTTTTATATTGATTAATTTCAAATGTCATTAAAGACCATAAATAATGTGAAAAAAAGTAATTTGTTTTTCCATAAGTGCCTTTCTCCACCACCCTTTCCATTGTTAACGTGCCATGTAAGCCTGAAATTCTAATCATTATCTTGAGTTACATTTTTTTTTTGTGAACTGCTGCATATGTACAAAAAATATTTGTGTTTTCTCTTACTAATCTGTCTTTTGTAAGCTTAATTTACACAAGCTCCCAAGCACAGAACAGGAAGGGTAAAGGAAAAGCTTTCCTCCCCAGCAGGATATACGTTCCAAATTTTATTAATCAAATTATTTGTCTATGGACATTTGGGTTGCTTCCATCTTTTAGCTATTGTGAATAGTGGTGCTATGAACATGAGTATGCAAATATTTCTTTGTGATCTCTTTTTTTTTTTTTTTTGCAGAGGAGTGGGTCCCTAGGCTGGGAATTGAACCCAGGCTGCGGCATTGAGAGCGCCGGAGCCTAGTCTATACCACCAGGGAGCCCTCATTTCTTTGAGATCTTTCTTTTAATTCTTTTGACTATATACCCCAAAGTGAGATTGCTGGATCTCATGGTAGATCTATTTTTAATTTTTTTTTTTTTTTTTTTAGAAATCTCCATGCTGTCTTCCATAGTACTTTCACCATTTTATAATCCCATCAACAGTGAATGAGAGTTCCAGTTTCTCTACATCTTCTCAAACACATTTTCTGGGTTATTTTTGTGTATTTGTTTGTTTTTTATATATGGTAGCCATCCTAAGGGGTGCGAGGTGATATTTTATTGTGTTTTTGCTTTTCATTTCTCTACTGAGTGAGCATTTCTTCAAATGCTGGTTGCTGATATACTTTTAACCCTGAATGGGACTCAGGCAGTCTAACTCTGGAGCCCCTGTTTTCGAGCATTAAATTATTTTCTACATGATTTCACTTTTTTCCTCTTTTTCTAGATCATTTACTTGAAAATTTTTAATCATGTATTTCTCAATTTTATAACCTATTTTTTAGGCTGGCTATCTTGATATTTGATTACCATATTACTAATTATTGGGAATTTTTATTTTAATTATATAATTTAAGAGTTAAGTCAATAATTTAAAACTTAACACTTAACACGTTTCAAGGACCTAAGACCTGTAATAGGTTTGTTCTATGCACACAATTCTTATGCTTTCCAGGAATGTTCACTTATGAAGTAACTACATTTTTTTAATTAACTTTTTACACTTACATGTTTGGGGTTTGTATTTTCTCATTTCTCTTAGTGACTGCTCACACTGTGAGGACCACAATTATAAAGAATAGAGGCTGCTAAAAGAGGATTATACAAAGAATGGATTTACAAATTAATGCAGGTTCTTTATTTCTTTTGAAGAAGGAACATTTTAAAGCTGAATACTTGAGGCCATAGGCTATACCCCAGTATGCCTGATCATTTTAGCACTTCTAAATTCAGAAAGAATTGTGTTACCTGTTGTTGCCAATTGTGGTTAATTTATTGTAAATACACAGTTTAGATAAATCTTATGTAAACAAGTAGGACATGAACTAGTAAAGGAAAACAACTATAATTTTTAACTAAACCTAGGCTGAATGTTTTGGAAATTATTTAATGAAAATGAATCACTAAAAATGAAAATAAAATTTAAAATAAAAAAGTGTCAAAATTGAAAAAATATTAAATGTTTTTAATATTTGTAAAATATAGAAGTATATAATTTTAATATTAAATTGCTTTTCCTGTTTTTAAGTTCTCATTCCACTTCATGGAACTCAAAATCCAAAATTTATATTATGCTTTATGGGTATAATTTATAAGTGAAAACCATCCTAGGACTTGAATTTGTGAGTCAACATCAAAGGAAAACACTTGGACCTATATCAAAAGAATATCAAATGAATGTTTGTTTATGTGCTAATTCAAAGAAAATGAGGCAGATATGAATCACATTTTTCTTTTTAGTATTACCTGACTTTTTAGTTAATCAACTAAATAATTTTATTGCTTGCTTTGGATAAAGATGGCTTTTATCATAAAAGCTCAAAAACTGATGGCTTTCTTGATTATGTTGCATATCTGGCTCTCTGCCCATGTTTGTTTCTCTTAGTCTAGATATGTAAGTATAGACATAGATATGATAATTGTACATATATAGATGTATTGTATAAATATGAAAATGCACTCAACCCTTCCATGCTATCAGAATCTCTTTGAGTAGTTTGCTTAGGAGAAAAATTGCAAAAGTGACTATTGTTTTTATGAAAATCGATGTATAAACTGCAAAATTTTTATTAATGCAAAATTAAAGAATCAAGCTGGTGCTAGCAATAATATATTAAAATTATATACTGTAAATGAGTCAATTCTGTTATTACATTAATTAGTTATAAAATAACCAGAATAACTTGAAGGTTGACAGAAGCTATAACACTCACAAAAATTAATTGACTCAGTTTTATAATGAACATGGATGATCATTTTCAAAAATGCTGTTTTTCTTCTGATAAACATATATGCCTCAGTTTCCTCATCCATAAAATGGCACAATCATACCTCAGGGCTATTTTGAAGATTAAATAAATTAATTTATGTAAAGTGCTTAGAATAGACATTGGTACATAGTAAGTACTATATGTTCTAGATTTAGTCTTAATTTACTATTGCTTTACTATTATTTATTACTATTATTTATTATTATTATATTACAATTACTATAATTTTAATGTAAGAACATAGTATACATGCTCTACCTTAGTATACATTCACATCAAATTGTCAGCAGAGGATTATTTTGAATGAAAAATTTGCTCACCTCTGTCTCCATATATATGATATTCAAGATTGATTCTCATGGACATATGTATAAAACAAAAATGATGTATAGAAATGTACATTTTTACAGAGAATGAAGTATGTTAAAAGAAGAGAGTCCGATTTGTATTTGTGGTTTGTTTTTTTTAAAGCTTATACAGACCTCATTTCTATTTCTTTATGTATGTTAGGATAAAACACAAGATTGTGTAATATTACTCCTGGGATTCAAAAAAAAGTAATAACAATTTACGTTTTGAAGTGTGTTTTGTAACACTTCCAAAGATGGAAAGGTGTAGTAATCAAAATACTAGGAAGAGCTAAATTTCTGTGAACACCCTTGTTTATATTTGTGGTGGGAACCTCAGAATTGTGATGCTTTGCTTCCAATCAGAGCCTTGTGCGTTGGTCTGAGTTGGATCTAAATTAATGTTCAGAAAATATTCTACCAGGTTGGCACTGTTGATGTTCAATCTACATAATTTCCTTCCATACACTGCTGGGCTGTAAGCATGAATCTACCTGGGAGTTATAGACTTCACTTTCTTCTCGTATTTCTCTCAAAGCTCTGGGAATTCCAGTGTTACGTGCATGTCTCCCTGTCGATGTCTTTGTTCATTGTAGGTATGCTTGTGCCAAATTACCTGCTGAAATTCAGGCAAAAGCAAAAGGAGTAGCAATTACTTAAAAAGTTAACTATTTTATAAAAGGGTGTTAGAGAAACGCTTTCTTGTAAACTCTTGACAGATGTAGAAAAGAGTATTATGAGCTGTTTATAAATTCAAAATCTAGGGGGAGGAATAGATTGCCCGACCCTTTCAACTTGTTTTTTAAATAGTTTCTGAGAATATTTTTATCTCAGGATGCATATAATAATTGCATTTACTAATTTTCCTAAACCTATTATTTTGAAGTGCTTGCTTTTCCACCCAAACTAGGTGAAATGATTATGTTTATTCAATACTCATTTAACAAAATATTATTTGCACATATCTTTCCCCTTATCACTGGATAATGCACACATACACCAATATAAATACACTTGAAGCACTAGGTCCTTATCTCTTAGAAAGGTTTAGTTTCAGAGAAATAGAACTGCAATTTGAAGGGGCCTTGTGCTCCTCCCATTTCTAACCTCTATTTCCTAATGAAATTATACCTAACCTATAATATTTTGTTTCAAGTATTTGTCCACCAGTCCTGTACCCCTACCATATTGTTCAGCCAAAAGAATGTAGTAAGTGGTGAAAAAATATAGTAAGTCATGTTATTCAAATCATACTGACCTTATATCCATTTGCCCTTTGGTTACTGTAGTGGACAGAATGATGTCCTCCTAAAGGATATGTTCAGGTCCTCATCTTTGAAAACTATGAATATTGCCTTATGTGGCAAAAGATGTAATTAAGTCAAAGTTCTTGAAACAAAGGAATTTATCCTGAAATATCCCAGTGATTCTTACATGCCACCATCATACGGATCCTTACAAGACTGACACACAAAAGACATCCACAGAAGAGAAGGTGATGAAAAGAAAGAAGCAGAGATAATAGTGACGCAGATGCTGGAGGCTGGACCAGGCAAGGAACAGGTGATTCCCGAGATGCCCCTGGAGGGCATGTGGTCCTGCCAACATTCTGGTGATACCAATTTGGACCTCTGGCCTCCAGAGCTGTGAGAAAAGAAACTTTTTGTTTGTTTGTTTTAAGGTATCAGCTTTGTGGTATTTGTTATGGCAGCCATAGGATGCCAATACACTTACTAATACTTTCAGATAAAGCAAACAGAAAGAGCCAAAGGAAGCCAGAATGCATCTGAAACTTGGACTGTCACTGCTATCAATGTGCAAGAGAGAGCAGTGACAGTCCAAGTCTCAGAAACGTTCTCACCAGTGAGGGACCAGCCTTGTCTTTCCTTCATGTCCTCAAGGTGCTACTTGTAATCACTGCCCTTCTGCCTCTAATACTTTACCTCAACACCTTCATTTTTGGGGCTGCAGATCCCTCCATGTTTTCTGGAGCACCTGGTTAAGCACCCACTTGTTCCCCATTAGAAGTACTGATGAAAACCCAAGCACAAGTTTCATAAAGATTTCTCTCTGGTTGGGTCAGAGGATTGTACAGGGTCAGCATTCTTGATGTTTCGTATCCCCAGCAGAGCAGGTTTTGACCTGGATGGAAACTATTTCTTCACTTGGATTTAAACTCAAGTCCTGCTAATTACTCAGGCTGTGACCTCTGACAATTTAATTAACCTCCAGACTTGTGATTTTCTTATCCATAAATCCAAGATACTATCAACTTCAACTGTTAGTCATGAACGTTATAGATTATGAATTTAAAATGTCAGACAAACATTTTAGCACTTAGAAAATGGAAAGGCTTATTCTCATTCTCCACATTTTGCCCAGCCTTGTTCTGCGCTCTCTCAAGAGAAACCACACGGCCTGGTATGCCTGTCAGTTGTGCTTAAGTGAAGGAGTATTTTAGGTGAATGCTTGGCCAGCAAGAAGTCCTACTACTGGCCAGACTCTAAATTCAGCATTATGAATTTAAAGACTTCTCTCTACAGGAACCATAAGAGAATTTCAAGCTTTCTGAGAAAGTTGTCAGAATTATTTTTAAAACCCCTTTATTATCTTCTATTACAGATAATATTAATTAATAAACATAAATGATATACTCATTTCACAGCTTCTGCTGGTTGACATCTGTCCTTAAATTGTTTTAAAATTCTAAGTGCAACTGAAGAATTAAGCCCCATCCCCACCTCTACCCTGGTTTGAGTAGGGAAAAACAGAACTAAACTAAAACAAAACAAAATAGAAATCTCCATGAGCGGGTTTCATGGACAAAATCTTGGCACTGTTTATTTTATTTTCTCATTTGGGAACTGGGGTGCTGACTTCTTCAATCCTCTAACAGAGATATTACCAAGCAACAAATATGCAAAAATGCTTAGATAATAAGATTAAAGGCTAGTTTATGACCTTGTTGAAACTTAAATTACCTCTTGAGGATGAAAAAGCTCCAGTGCTGTGCTCCACCAAGGGAGTTTATCAAATTCTTTTTTTTTTCTCTCCCTCTATGAATGCAGAATTTCTACATGGTTAATGGCCAAGAGCACTGTGGTCCCAGAGGCAAGATTTCCAGTATCCTTCAAGACCTGGACTTCTTGCAATCTTATACCAATTCTTACTATCCCAGAGAAACATCTTTTGAAGGATAGTAAGTATGAGCCTTCTGCTGCGTTTCTCTGAAATTATTTTTTTGTAGTCTGGCTCATCCACAGAGTTTCCATTAAAACCTGATCATGAGCCACAGGCTGATTTCTGACTAAACATCCTCTGGAGTTACACACTCACATTTGAGGTGGTTTGCTGGCGTCTTTTTCTCCTGGATGTCAGGCAAACACTTCAAGCAAACATGTTTAAAATGGAACTCACACATACAAAGATAACTAACAACCCAAAAGGGAATAAGAAGAAAGTTCCAGATAGAGGGAGGAAGTAACAGGTGAAATTTTCGGAGGTGGATTTCTGCTGGCTACAGTGGTTGGCCTTGGCTTGATGTAAATGACAATTTTGAAACAAACCTTAAAAAATAGACTTCGAGTAAACTCTCAGAAGGTTATTTGATTATTATCAAAAGAGCAATGATGAGGTGATAAGATTCAGAGGGAAACAGACTGAAGAGATCTTGGGAGAACAATGAATAGACACATTTGGACAGGAAAAAAAAGGTCTTTGCAGGTTTATTTAAATAGGAACAAAGCCCTGCATGAGTTTAACATTCACCTTCTCCATAGTTCTGTACGTAATTCTTTTGTTCACACAAAGATATTTGGCATAGTCTGTCTTATTTTTTTCTACTGTATTTGCCTGCTTACATTGGAGTAAATTGTTTCACTCATCTTTCTTAGTTTCATAAATTATATCCTTTTCCAGTGTATGTTCAATCACTTTAATTTTTAGATTTAGCTTTCACCAGCCATGTTGTCTGTTTGTTTAATAACTGGAAGTTCAGAAAGGCTGGCTTATGGCCCAACTCCTCTTCAGCACCCACTCTGAGGGCTTCTCACCCTCCATCCCCTTGGACCTTCAGGGAGAGCTTTGAAATGCATATTTAAAGGGCTGTGATCAGTCACCTCTGTGGCCCATCTACCCATTCTGCAAATGAATAGAATTAGAAAAACCTAAATGTGTTTTCAAATGCACCGAGCTTCATTCTCTCAGGAAAGGACGGTTATTGAAGTACTCTATTGCTGAGCATACAGTCTCCTTGGAGAAGCGAGGTCAGCCGCTGGCTACCCAAACACTCAGCAATCTCACCACTTGACACGATCCCATTAATCAAGCTTTCAGTTAGGTTCCCTGGTACTTCAGGGCTGAATTCAGCTGAGTACTTGAAGCTCGATGGCTCTTCCTCAGTTATTGCACAGACACGACGACCACTTTGCTTTTGCATCCAGCCAAGAAGCAGTACATACAGAATTAAGGTTCATGGAGTTAAGTAAAATAGTCTCTGTATGTCACAATATATCGTACTGTTCTAAAACAAAATTTGAACTAAATATAGAAAATTATATTAATGTTTTTACAAATTTTCCAGGGATAAACAGTATATCCTCATGTAAATTAATTTCAAATTGACCAATACAAAACCATATGTTTATAGCTATAACCACAGATTTCATATTGATAGTGTTAAAAGTTGTATGATATTTTATTATGCTAGTACAAATATGCTTTAGTCCTATATTAAGGAAATTAATGACTTTAGAAATATTTTGGAGTGCTTTTTTAATTGCACAATGTTAAAAAATAAACAAAAATTATAGGAATAAGTTGAGATCAAGTGAAAAATTATGCATCTATCAACAGACATAAATCTTTAGGAATAGTGTCACTTTTATTTTTATTATTCAAGTAATGTTTCTAGATTTTTTTTCCTTTCTGATAATGAGTCTCTCATATATGTGTGTTTGTGTGTGTGTGTGTGTGTGTGTGTGTGTGTGTAAATATAATGTGTGTTACAATATTTATTATAAATTAATGATATTTTAAAAGTCTTATTTTCTGTCATTGAAGTATTTGACAGAGATTTAAGTTTGTCTTTGAGAACCGAAGCCCTGCTGAAACACCAAGAGCAGTACGCCAGAGCAAAGTAAAGATAGTGAAGATTTCCTTGGACTTGCATTTTTTCACACTATTTAAGAATTTATCATTTAATTCTAATACTGAAGAAAGTTACGGAAAAATTTTCAGGCAATCTATTTCTTATTTTATGTAGTAAAGTATGAAAAAATAAGGGGGAATGACCCAGAAAATACATGTGTGGGCTAATTAAAAGTAATGCAAATGCACAATCACTTTTAACCTGATAATATTGATTATAGTACATTATAGAAAAACCTAAGGTTACTGTTTAAGTGAAGGCATTGCACAGACATATAAATTAAAATCACATGGTAGATAAGTAAGTTTAAATTGAACATTAATTTAGTGGCTTAATGACTCACTTTTGCCCAATCAAGTGCGTTGGCAAAGACTTCATCCTGAGGAGTAAAGATGGCTAAAAACTACAAAATTACTTCTTACTCTGGTGATTGACCAGTGCAAATACAACCTAGTTTACTATATTCCTATTTTCATTATTAGTATTGATGAGTCCCTTTCTATGTTGCAAATGTTTTTGGATATTATGTTCTAATTGATTTCAGATACCTACTATAAGGCTTGTCGTATTTTTTCCCAAGTTTGAGAGGGAAAATATAAATTATTCAATAAGATAACATCAATTTTAGAAAATTGGAGTGACATTTTTGATCTAGTATATGCAAGAAAGATATGCAGGACCCTTTCTTCACAGAAGTGTTGACAACCTAAAAGTCATGTTTTGGTGTTTGCTTTGATTTGGTGTTTGTTAGTTTTTAAGTTTCCACCCCAATAAGCTAGCTTGTCAATTAAGATACAAAGAGACTTTATAGCAATAGAGTTGGAGGAGGCAAATATATTTTATAATATCAATATCCAGGTGTCATCTGAATAAGCAACCTAACACTTTATTTCTTCTCTTACATGACAATGATCTTTGTGCTATTTTATTTTAATTTATTGGTTCTTTTTCTAAATAACACAGTTTGTTTTGTGCTTGCCTTTTGCTTCATCTGTTTAGGACAGCCAGAAAGGAAATATGCCACAAGTCTCCCTGCTATTCTTTCTGCAAATGTCTTTTGTTCATGTGTGATTTCTAGTTTTGCAGGCCGTGACTGTGGATGAATGTGGATAATGCTTATTATGGCTCTACGCTTCATGTTGCTTACCTGACTTGCAAATGTATTGTGAGGATTAATGCCTATTTAAAGTACCTTACTATTGCACTTTCCATTAGAGAGAATGGCTCATACACATTACAAAAATCACCCAGTGGAAATAAAATTATACATACACTTACAATCCTCTGAACTTGCAGTAGGGTAAATTTTAATGAGACAAACATTTTCTGTAGCTATGCTACAGTATTCTCGGTGATCAAAAAGAAGCTGTTGAAATGCCATGAAGAGAAGAATTTAAGACAAAATGTAGGAAGGCTTTCATAATTATGGTATTAGTCAAATAGCATTTAAAGAACACTAAATTATCTGCAGTTGGATTGTATAGTCAGTCAACCTTATAAAAACAAACACATATTTTTTAAAAGCTCATATAGCTAATTTCCCCAGATAATGCTACCTTTCCATTTCAAACAGAAAATTTAATAGATCATAAAACTACACTCATAATCAGATTCTGTGCCTTTTGGCCCCAGAATTGCCACATGGTGACTATTAAAAATAAACAAATCTCATATGTAAGAAAGTGAAAATCCTAGCCAACCCAGCACTCACACACACACACACACACACACACACACACGATATATATATATATATATATATATAGAGAGAGAGAGAGAGAGAGAGAGAGCGAGAGAGCGAGAGAGCCAAAAAATGTATACACAGTTTTAAAGAAAGGAAAAAAACTGTATTAAAATTGTAGTACTCAATTACAATAACAAAAGATAAATACAAGTCACATTTGATTTCTGCAATTATAAGAGGTGCTCAAAGTGATTACCATCAATATGTATCTAATACATAGATAACATCGCTTAAAAATGTGTATACATTTTTGGGGCACTCCCAGTATATTTGCTGCTTGCTATTAGTATACCCAATAAAATACATTTTCTCAATCCATTACTTTCTATCCCAGGAATAATATTATTTTATTAATACTGATTTCTAAAATACGGTCATTTTTATGGAATGAAATGTTGAAGTTCAATCTTCCCAGTTTCCTACTTAGTTTCTTCCTGTTATGACCATTCTCACAGATCCCCTGGGCCACACCAGGAGCTAGCAACTCCTGTAAAATCATGACGAGGCAGGGCCTCTCCAGGCACTTCTGCAATGCTGTCGGCGTCTTTTCTGATTAACCAGAGACCTAGCCCTGGAAGAAGTTAATGAATCTGTGATTGAATTTGATTAGCCTTGGATATATGAGGGCTGTCTGGAAAAAATCCAGCCATAATGCCTGTTTTTCATATTACTTGGCTGGGTACTTTCCGGACAGCCCTCGTATACCTGAGTCAAGTTGTAATGGTGTTCCCATGCCCGAGAACTCCAGACTTGGGCCAAAGACAAAAGAATGCTGCACATCCGTCGCTTGCCAGTGACTTGAATGGTGAGATGTAAAACTTACAGCCTCTTGACAGTCGTGTCATCTCCCTTGTGGAGTGAATCGGATACAGTCAGAGAGAAAGACACCAAAATGTGACATGAAGAAGGGATGATAAAAAGAATGAGATTGCCTACTTACAGTTGCTCCTGAACTCCAGCCTGCCCTTGTCACAGCTTTGTTGTTCAACCATTTTTTAAGAATTTATGAACCACAAATTTCATTCTTAGCCTGAGCAGATTCTGGCTCTTCCGTTCCTTAAACCACTAATAACCCTCAAGGAACTTTGCCACCATTTTGAGTCATTTATGTGTAAGTGTGACTTGAGCATAGGGCATTTCTCTCTCTTGTAAACTACTGTATTATCAATATCCAGTACTGAGGTTAACTTACACTAGATCGTTAACAAATGTCTGTTGAATGACTCAATAAATATGTTCTGCTTACATTTTTTTATTTTCCTTGGCCAATCATAGCCTTAGTTACCTATAATGAGCATATTAATCATTGACTTTATTGATTTGGTTTAACAGTCTTTAAAGTATTTCTGAATTTAATCAATGCTTTTAGAGCAGACAGCTATATTGACATAGTAAAAGCATTGTGATCTTTGATAAACAGCTATAACTCTATTGTACTGTCTCAAATAATGCTACTTTGTTAATATTGATTATTACACCATTAAAGTGGGAGAGTCCTTTTCAATGTATATAGTTCAACTCATTAATTTGATTAATTAATGAGAAAAACTGAGAACCAGAGAAGTTAGGTGATTTCTTCAAGTTCTCATTATTATTATTATTTATTAGCTAAGCCAAGAACGGAATTGAGAATGCATTTCAAATTCCCTGATGTTATCCATTATACTTTGTTAAAGATTAAGTATCATGATATCAAATACTTATCAAATTAATACCTATGCATACCTTCATGCTTTCTTCTTATCATTAACTAAACTTAATTACATAACATTGATAAAACTGTGAGTTCTGAGAACCAATTTTATCTTCTGCTATTTTTTCACAAGTTAATATTACAATATTGGACTTATACACGATCATATATGTGATATGATATTAGATTCATATAATTTTAACGACAAATCACATAATTTCTACATTATATCAGAATGAAAGCTTTAGCCTCTTCACAATTCAAAGAGAATACCGAATCTGAGCTGATATTTTATCCCTATCATTCTCAGTCTCCTCTCATACATACAGAGATTCTTGTCCCCCTAAACAGTTCATGTCATAATTCAGCTATACCTTAGTACTCAACTACTGTCGAATTTGGTACTCCATGCATTTGGATGGAAAATGTTGTCCCAGTACTCCTCGTTTCTTTTTACTCGATGAGCAAGCTAAAACTTGTCAGTCTCGATTGCCTTGTGACTCTCTATCCTTTCCAATCGAAACAAGGGGTCACTTTTTAGCCATATGGTAGCTCTTGCTCTGTGCACATCCCTTTGTGGTTTTATCTTAGATTCTGTGGTCATTTTGTGCACTTTCGGTTAGGGAATGCATTAAATTTATTTACATTATTCCTTACGGAAAAGATTTGTTTGGTAGTCATCATTTTTGGTACTTGTCATGCCTCCCAGAACCAATTAACGACAAATAAATACCAGGGTACACTGCAGCTGTCAGCACAGACACTTAATATCATCTCATTAGAGTCTGGAATATTGTTGTTAAATGTCTTAGTGAAGGTACCTAAAAAAATAAAGCTTAAGGCACAGATTATGCATGTAAACTTTATTGTGTGATGCAATACCAAGACAGTAAGAGAAAAGGGAATTTATTGTTTTACGAAGCTGGCCTTAGTTTCCAGAGAGCTCAGTTAGTTGCTTGGTTTGGCAGGATGTCTTCCAGAAGGACCATGTGGACTTTTATACCTTGTAAGAACCTCTCAAAATGAAGTAGGGAGAGGGATTAATTTGCCACTTCCTTCTCATCGTGTTACTCATTATAAAGGGTTTGCCCCATGGGACAGTATTACCTCCACACTCTAGGGTATACATTTCTGCCTAACTGCTGGAGAATGAAGATCCTACATCCCACAATTAGAGTCTGAATCCAAGAGCAGTAGAATAAATTCTAGCCTCCATAGGTTGGGTTGCACTAGACACAATGCTGTGTTGTAAGCACAAAGACATCAAACAAAGCTAAAACCTTAGCCCTGCAATGACCAAGAAAACTGGTTATTAGAGACAGGGCATATGTAGTAAGCAGGATGAATGTGGTGGCTGGATTTTCTAATGAATAAGTGACTGAGAACCAAAGAGAAGGTTGGGCCAAGGACATTTGGGAAAGAGCAAAATCGGGTGTAGTATATAAGTGATGTTTTCTAGAATTGCACACCTGGAGTCTATATAATTTTTACTAACCAACGTTACCCCAATAAATTTAACAATAAAAAAGAGAAAAAAAGGAAAAAAGATAACTTGGGTGTGATACAATCAACAGTTTGAGTAAATCATTGGTTGAAGTAATATATGTACTCTTTGGGTTCAGTGTCTGGCCTTCCATGTCCTTAATCTACTTATGTACAAATAACCAAAATTACAAATAACAAGTAATCTTTAAAATAAGACATTTAATAAGCTTTTAAAGGAAGAATAACAATTCTATTTTCCATTGTAAGACTGGAAAATCTAATTTTGGCCTTTTAAAGTTTGTAAGCAGTTGATGATTTGGAAGCCTATTATTAATTTTCAAAAAGATGAATTTATCTTCACACCATAAATATACAAAAATACATTTGCACTCTACTATTTAAGGCAAACGAAAAATATTGTATATTCTAATCGAGTCTAGATCTTATTCTCAAATATTTTCTTTTGATTTTTTTTGGTATTTCATTCTTATTACTAATCCAAAATCAGGTTTTCAAGAACTCTACAAAGTTAGTAATTTTATATATTTTTTCATAGTTTGACAATCTCCTGATTTTTTATTTGATTTTATATTATTAAAAATACTCTAGTGAAAAAATAATTGATGTAATTGCTCCCATTAAAAACAGAAACAAACAAAAATCTTTTCTTTTATATTCTTTGCCAGCTATAACATTATCAATTTTTCTATACTTTCTTAAGGCAAACTCTTGAAGGAATGTATTTATGGTTTCCAATACATTTCTTAGCGCTCCCTTTCTTTCTATCCCTCTCTTTCTTTCTCTGTTTCAACTTTTTTTATACCAATACTTTTAATGATCTATACAACAGTCTATGTTATCTTTGTGGGTGACTTTTGAGGCCCATTGTCTAAATAATCCAGATTTACTACATCAATACATAGCATGTAACTTTAATCCCTGATTGTTTTGAGTGGAGTTGTTTCTGAATCAATGTCTTCTCTTCCACTGTCTTAAAATAGTCAAGCCAGTCTCTTATTCATTAGAATAATAAAGTATCAATCAAAGACCAAATACTGTGTTCTTTAATTTTCAGTGAACATACACAAACTCTTTGCTGTCACCACCAGACTTGCTAGAAGAGGGAAGTTTTACATTCCTACCATATGGGGACTTAGTAAGACCTTAAAGCTCACTAAAGACTATATTTCCAGTCTTTACCATTATTTCTTAAGATTTTCTATTGAACTAGATTTGGGAGAAGATGTACTTAGCTGTAAGTCTCACAAGTGGTTTTCATGTACATTTGCAAATATTGCTTAGATAGCCTATCCCTCTTTTTGGAAATTTGATATAGCTTGTCATCTATGCTCTTGCTACTTCGTGTGTCCCTGAATGCCAGCCAGAAAATGTTCCATTTTAATGTCTTATTACATGTTCTTGTATTTATGTACATACATGTGTATGTATATAAGTACTCACATGTGTGTATGTATGAGTAAAACAGTAATATAAAGCATCAGTAATCTGAAAAGTATAATTGATAAATATTTAGAAAATTTGATTATTTTCAATTCATTTTAAGAAATGATTATATATAGATTGGAAAGCAAATAGAAGTGTTAAATGAACCATGAAGAAACTAATACACCCTTAGATCAATCCGAAAATATCTAAAAGAAATGAGATAGCTGTCGAATATAGAGTGCTTGCATTGCTTGAAAATACCTGATCAATAAGTAAAAAAGATACTATCATTATAATTGTACAACCACTAATTTCTACTGTTCTTTTTCTACTTTTTTCTCTCTTTTTCCCACCTTCTCTCACATCTCCCTACCTATTTTTATCTATCCATCATTTCTTGTAACTAGAAGCCATTTAGAAAAATAGGACCTACCCACAAGGATAAATACTCATTTTATAGCACTATATAAATGCTTCCAGATTTTATACATATTACCTCATTAATTTTCACAGTATCCTGTGCGAAGTGTAGGTGGAAATTACTTCACATTTTATGGATGAATAAAATAAGTATTGTAAGTTTACCAAAGGGACTTATGTAGGGATAAAATACAGGAAGCCAAATGAGATATGCTTTTGCAAAAAATAGATCAGTAACTTTTTTAACTTTAATCTAGAAATTAGTTTTGCATGTTGCAGTCTATTCGGAAGTTCTTGAAAGTTTGATTAAATAAAAGCTGTTCTCTCAATATTCTTGGAATATGCTCATAGATGGGGGAATCTCATCAAATATAATAAATGTTCATAAAAATAGCAATTGATGATGTAGATTGAGTACTTTTGCTGTGGCAGAGGCTTCCTGCATTATCTCCTTTTACACTCATAACAACCCTACAGTTCTAACTCTCTATTGCAATTCTCTATTACAATTTTGAATCTTAAAACAACCAGCATGCATTATTTTACATTAGTTCTGAATTCAGAAAACCAGGAGGAGCTTAATTGAGGGTTCTTCTTCAAGGTGTCTTCAGGGGTTGAAGTACACCTGTTGATGGGGGCTGCAGTTTCACCTGAAGACTCAGCTGGAGGAGGATCATTTCTAAACTCACTCACTTTATTGGCGTAATTGAGTTTCTGGAAGATTGTTGAACTGAGAGCCTCAGGTGTTTGCTTGCTGATGTGAAGGTTGTGTAGAGGAAGAGAGTATGCAACCTTGTGTCAGATGCCAGTAATTTAGCCTCTTCAACTTTGAATTGGAAGAGGTTAGAAATGCTTTCATCTTACCTCTCCCCAGTGTAAGGTGGCATATCCCTTGACTGGGAGTTGAGTAGATAGGGAGCCTCATTTTCTATGTCACAACAGAGTGAAGCTTTCTTTATACTGAGTTGTGGGTGGAGAGGGGAGAGGAAAAGAGATCATGGCAGGAATTCCAGAGACGATAACTGTTCTTAGCAAGTTTTAGTAGGTTTTCTTGAATGAATGTTTATTTGCTCTGAATACTTAGGACAGTGTCTAGATACTTTAAATTGATGTTTTTTATATTTTTCATCAGTTATACTAGTTTCACTGGGATTGGGCCCATGAAGCCTTTCACACTCTCATCCCAGAAGTAAAACTATGACCATGATGCTTTCTTCACTGAAGATAATTCCTTCTATATGGACAGAGATGCTTACCGTAGCATTCCCCTGTGGGAGGCAAAGTGAATGGGAGCAGAAAAAGTGTCTATCTCCCCTACCTTGCCTCTCTTTATCTTGGGAGAAACCTACAGAAAGGGCATATTTTTTTTTCTGTTCCCTCACGCCATATGTTGTAAAAGAGACTTCTCTGTTCAACTGAATTAGCTATAAAACTCCAAGAGTCCCAGTTTCTAAATTATTGCATTACAAACTTGGAGAAATAACAAAAGTAAAATTTTAGGATAGAAAATAATATTGATTAAAGCTTCTGGGCCTGCTTGAGTGAATGGATTTAAACTTGGGATGCACTTTAAGGATGCTACATAACACAGACCATAGCCTGGCTTATCTTTTTTTGTTTAAATTTCATGGTTGGTTTACAGATAAGTTGTGTAGCCTCTCGACCTTAAGTAACAATAGAGGGCAGCCTGGGCTAAGCGGAAACACAGACTCCAAGGAGGTGTTTGGGTGTCTTGGGCTGTTCAAGTTCAAGCTTAACCTTGAACTGTATAGTTCTATGAGCACTGCAGAACAGAAGTGAGGTTCTAGATTCAAATTTTTTATAGCAAAAACTGATTGGCAGTGCAAAGTGGAAAGAGTTGTTCACAGACTGTGAACTGAATAGACAGGAAGGATAATAAGGAATTGAAATATCATCTGATGCCCCAGGCTAAGACTGCTCCACAATACTAAGTTTGTAATATGGCAGGAATGTCACAGAAGCCACTGTCTGAGAAAAAAAATGAGAGGTATTTTCCCTCTTCTAGCTATGGTAATCTATCATGCCAAATTATATTGTTCCTGTGGGGTTTCTTCTAGTTTAATCAAAACCCAATGGCGATGCATTCTGAATATTTGGCCTTAACTTCGTAACTTCCAGGTAAGAAAAAAATCAAGAATATTTTCTCTTTCTTTTCACCTTTTCTCAGGTAAAATTGAGGTTTCCTTCCTAAGTTGTGGATTTACTTATACAGGGCTCTGAAGAAACATTTATGAGAGAAAACAGAATTATGACTTAAAATGAATGAAACTATTAATATTTTTCTTAACTTGGTTATGGTTTATGTATAGATACTCATTTTTAAAAGAAATTTAAGTAAGTTTTGAAAATTTAGAATATTATTCTTAACATGTATGAGATAAAGCAAGATTATAATTGGCAAGAGTAAATTTTGCTATCGTTGTGCCCCTTATTTATAGTATTATGACTGCCCTGACATTCTGTCTGCAATTTTTCTTTTTTTTTTGGTAGTTCCCTGGCTGGGAATTGAACCCAGGCCGTGGCGTTGAGAGCGCCGAAGCCTAGCCACTACACCACCAGGGAACCCCTGTGTCTGCAATTTGAACTCATGTGCATGATGGGCACTATGCCCTGTCTTTCCCCACTGGCAAGGCAGCTCTTTCTACCGATTCTTGTTTTGTTATTTGTGTTTTAACACAAATGCCACCACCTCAGAGAGGCCTTCTATTATTACCTTATCTAAATTGGCCTCTGTAGCCATATACCGTTTATTCTATGACCCTGTTTTGTTTTCATCTTAGTACTTAATGCTATCTTAATTTCTTTATTGTTTGTCTTACCTCACTGGGATGCATGTTCCATGATGCCAGGCATTTCTTTTTGTCATTTTCACAAGTGTATTCTCAGCTTCTAGCACAGTTGAAATATTGGAAAATATTCAATGAAGAGTTTATGTGCATAAGGATTTTGATTGCACTGAATATTTATTATTGAATTACTTCATAAATAGATGAATGGTCAAATGAAGTCAATGGAGTTTTTTTACACATCTTGGAAAGTAATCATCACTATTAGCATTATTTTTCACAAATTAAGAAAATAATACTTAGAAAGATTGAATAAATTGCCAGACACTACATTGGCCTCTGAGAATAAGAATGAAAAAGATAGACCTAATGCCCTCAAGTATTTACATTCTGGTGAAAAGTACAGACAAATAATCAGACACTTGCAGTCCAGGGAGATGTATTTTATGAGAGAATTATAAACACAGCGCTTTGCAAAACCTTAGGAGGAGGTTTACTAAAGCCAGCTCAGGAATTTAGAGAAGGTGTCTCACATGACATTGTATCAGACCTGAATCAGGACAGACAACAGGACAACAGGGAAAGTCTGAGTGAATGTGGCTCCAGACAAAGCATATTGAGCCAGGGTCAGAAGGTAAGAGGGTGTGAGGAACTCGAAATAACGTAAGTAGCTTCTCGTGGTCCAGAGTGCAAGAGGCCAGAAAGAGGGATGAATCAGGGAGTTATGAAGTATAAAGATACTTGCATAGTATAGCATGGAATTTAGCCTTAGCTTTTTATATATTTATAGGCTTTAAAGTTGTTAATTTATAAATCTATTATTATGTATATATTTCTTTCTCTATATTTTATTCATATTTTTATTATTTATTTTCATACTAATGATCAACTCTTAATCAAACAGGTATTTATGAAAAACTTTAGTTTTATATCTGCAACATGGCTGTGTGGCTTACTGAATTAACACTGCTAAATTTTATCCCCCAATGATGTGTGTATGCATGTATGTTTGTGAATAGTTATAAATATATATACATTTTAATAGATACTATATATTATATACATGTTATGAATATATATGAACGTATACATTTATAATTATATATGTATGTATTTATCTCTGAAAAGAAAATTAAAAATTTAGGATTAAATGAAGAGAATTAAACAATGAATAAACATTGTAAAATACTAATCCTGATTTTATCACAATTGTATTTTAACTATATTCAGAAAAGCATCAAGAAGAATTCATTAGAAAAACAATTAAAATGACATGTATTATTTATTGTGTAGCATAAAATATGTAGTATTATTCTAAACTAAATTGTGAAAAACAATAAAATTCAAGCTTACAGCCTAATGAATATGCAACTTCACTGCTTTTGATGTAAAAAAAAAGAAAATGAATGATATAATATTCTATAATAATGTAACTCATAGGACTACTAAAGAATATTAGACTAAAGATACAACTTCCTCATGAAATAATCATAATTTCAGTTAATATTGGCACCACACAATAGAAAAATGTAAATCTGAAAATTGAATCATACACATTAAATGTATCAACAGTGAGATTTTATAGTGTAATACCATATTTATTATTAGCAAGGCCAGTATATACTATGGATTAAACAGAGAGAGAGGTAAGGGAGGGGAAGAGAATAACAGGGCCTAAAGGTAGTCATAAAATTAATAGAAATAAAATAATCAAATATAATAAAATTTATAATTACAATGGAAAATGAAAAATGAAGCTTAATAACTTAATTTTAATGGTGGCTGTAATGTGTAAGAAGTTGGTCAACATTAAATTTGGGAAGAAAATTATGACTTCAGATTTTTTTTGATATATCAATTTCATGATAGAAATGTTGTATTTTCCAATTCTAAGGCAATGCTTCTTAAACAGCCTTTGTTTTAGGATTGTTGGAAGTTTTGGAAAATACACAACATGAATTGTACCTTAACCTAATGAATCCAGTTATCCACAGTGATTACCTGCATTTTTAACATTCAAAAATAATATCCACTTGGTTTCTGTTGGTTAGGGCTGAGTTAAGGACTGCTGTTCTTTGGATTCCTTTTTTTATTTTCAAGAAAACATACAAAGATATGTAGTAAAGAAACTTCATCTATAATTTAAAATATATATAAAAAATGATTGACATGTTATTGATAATACAGTGTTGATAATGAAAATTTTTGCATTATTTTTTCCTTTCTATGCTAATAGGATTCCTTGAACTATAACTATTAATAATGTTTCATTTATGTAATCATTCAAATAATTACTATAATCCCTCCATATTAAGACAAAGTAGATTGAAAATTTTAGATTATTGCATCCCATAAATTTTGAAAAGTTGTGTTTTCATTTTCATTTGTTTCATTAGTTTCTTGTTTCCTCAATTAGTTTAATTGAATCAAACTCTCTTGGATGCAGGTTAGCATACATATTGTTGTGCCATCACCCATTTCCACCACTATAGAAAGTGTTTCTTGGTAGTGTTTGCTGAACTACAAAACTTTTCTTGACACTGTATGCTATGCAATGCAATCCTCAGGAATATATTGGCATTGACACCTGAGAGGAAAGCTATATTTCATCCCAGTTCCGTAATTTTTGTCTTCACCAACAGAATGAATTGTGATGATTGTACATTCGGCTATGAACTAAGCTGTCAGAGAAATGTGTAATACAATAATAGCCATCATAGCTCTTGTCCAGGCTTTTCTTAAATGTTTTACCTTCATTTTCTTAATTCATCTTCATAGCAACACTGGAGGCCACCATCATCATTTTGCCATCATCATTTTAGAGGTAGTAAAACCAAAGCTCAGAGGAATAAAATAAACAGCTCAAGTCATTCAATTAGTAATTGATTCAAACCAAAATCTTTTCTCAAAGTCAACAATATCATTATACAGTTCTAACATTACAACAATAATATAGATGACAAAATATGGCATTAGCATTTTTAAAGATGACACTGAAAAAATCTCTTAGAAACACTGAATGTTGCATAAAATGTAATTCTACTAATATGAAAGTCCTCCTTCAATAGAAAGAAATAGAGTATCTCAAACACCTGAGATAATGTGACAGCTTGTCAATTACTGTCCCAAGACACCACACTCCTCTCTATAGAACTTAAAACAGTGGTTTTTCATTGCTTGTGTAGAGCAGAATCATAGAGTTCTGGCCATGTCTTTGCCACCACAATTGTCTGTAAACTGGTGGGTTGATTTTAATTTGACCTTGGCAGCTTTTGTTACCTTCTGAGATATTAGTAGTGCTCTGTTCCAGACTTTATCTTTGAACTCTGCCTTTGAATATTACCATTATTCTAAAGATTTGTCCCTGGGGCCCTAGGTGGGCTGTCTGCCATAATTTTCTTGTCCATTACTGATATGGTGTGTCAAACCCATTAGTAATCTTGCCAGTTCTGTTTTTTTTTAAGAAAAAGTTATCTTAGTTGTCCAAAAGAATAATATATATTTTAATTACCTAATTTCAAAACAAGAAATTCAATGCAAATAATGCATTTAGTGTTTGAAATAATAACTGTATTATACTATAGTGTTTTTTATATAGAAACTAGAGTTTTGCACATATGTTTTCACAGTCTACATCATTTACCTAAGTATTGTTACATGTACATACACTCAGAAATGAATAGGTATTTTCGAAAAATTAACCATAAATAAAAAAACCAATTGTCAATGAATTAGGAGAGATACTCTCAATTTGATGATGTCTGATGCCATAATGCATTTATCTAACTATTCTCACCATTGTTTCTATTAATAGTAACATTACATATCTATACACTAAATTTGAACAGATATAATGATAAAGTTCCTGTTTAATTTTTCTTTTTGCTATTTCTTTTGCTAGGTCTCTTTCTCATTCTCTCACTTGCCTTATCCTGTCAAGAAACTCCATTCACCTTCATAATCCAGCCAAAGATGATTTCTCCAAATAACTATACCAAGTTATTAGGAGGGTATATATTTTTCAAAAATGGATGCATTTTGACTAGGGTTCTGACACAGTAATATTATTATGTATATTGGGAATATTTGAGATTAAAATAATTTAAATGTTTTTATTTCTTATTACTTGTTTCTTAGTATTTCAAGGTGGTTTATTTTGTATTATTCGATAACATTTTATTACATAAACAATTCCTTTAAACAATTACTAGACAAAAAATTATAAAGTGAATGTTGAATTAACTTTAGATGATGATTGGAGACCATTATCAAGGTAATTGTATCAGTGTAATAGTTGTTTCATTCTTCACATGGAAAGGAAATTTAAAATACTACTGTACATTAGTTTTCCTCTTAATTTTCAGCAATTCAGGAAAAAAATATGAACTCTCTGTTTTACCTTATTCAAAGTGTATAACTCCAGTCAAATTCTAAGAAATTCAATATCACTGACCAGTACATATCTCTAATAAATTAATTATTAGTATTAGAAATTATGCAGATGCAATGATTTTTCTGTAATTCAATATTAATATAGTACATAGTCAACCATTTATAAAATAGGAGAGAGTAAAAAATATTAGAAACATTATCATTTATACCCTCCCATTTAACAGGTTTACTGTTATACATATTATATTATATTTAAAATTAGCATTAAAACAAAATATTTTCAATATTTTATGTCAAACAAAGAGATGATAGCATTTCTCTATATCAGATGTGTGTATATGCACAGCTAGGAAACATATCTATTGCCAGTGAAATGGTCTTGAATTAGTAAGTTCATCCTTAGAAAAAACATAACAGTAAAAGGGGAGAGAGAGTATTGAAAACAGTTCAGAATAGAAAATAGATTTTCTGTCACAAAGATTTTGACAGTAAATGTTGAAGCAGTAGAAATAATAAATAATGGTTGTTTTTATGTTACACATTCTGAGATTTTTATAGACCTCAACTGGATTATAATAAGATAACAATAAAAGTCTCCCTAAGATACTATGTATGCTGTAATTTTTTATTTTGTGTGACTGATAAAACTACTCTCTCTCTCTTTCTCTCCACACACACACACACACACACACACACACACACACACACAAATGTTTGCAGTACAGGCATGTATTTATCTATTTTCTTTCCACATTTTGCCAACTCAAGAAAATTTTAATGTAACACTCTCTCTTTAAAAGAGAAGATCACAATGAGAGTTCTAGATAACTTCATTACCATTAATTGTAGAAAATCACAAACATTGCAAAGCATTTCATATTCTATGACATTATAAAGTTGTATACATTCTAATACTTAAGCTATAGGATTAAAAATAAAGGATAAAAATATACAAAAATAAGAATCTATTTTAATAAATTACAATTGCTTCTAAACTATGGGAAACACGTATGCTTGATAAAAAAATTACTTTCTCTTTTAAGTTCTGGAATTCTTTTGAGACAATTTTATCTCCTTTTTCTTGCATTAGATATAAAATTCTTAAGATATATTTAGTCCATTGAACATAAGGCTGGAGTGGTGCGTATTTCATTTTATTCATTTGTACAAGTTTAGAAGCATATTTCTTCATAGTGGATGAAACATGGAACAATAGACATAAAAATGTCTATTTTATTTAAATGATTTTATGTAAACATGCCATTCTTGAAATTAAACAGAAAGCCTTTGAATTAAAATCATTTAAATAAAAAGAGACTTTTACATTTTTAACCACAACAATTCTTAAACCTTCAAGAAGTGTTCATTAATCACCTTAATCATCTTTCTAGACTTTGGCTATATAATAGTGAACAAAACAACATTCCTTTTCTAACAAAGGTCTTCTGTAGGGACTGGCAGGGACCAAGAAAAACATTTTACAAAATTAAAATATAAATAAAAAAATATAATATGGCAAGTGGCAATGCATGAATGATGTCAAGTAAATGCAGAAGAGAGCACAAATAGTGTAGAGGGAATGCTATTTTATATAACTTAGTCCAAGAAGGCCTCATGGGTAATGTGACATTTAAATGTCAGGTCTGACAATGAAGTTTGTGAACTCATTCTAAAAAGCATGCTACATACCTAATTGCTGAATATCACTTCAGTCATCTTCAAAGTACTCCCCTAGGCTATGCCAATGCTTAGTCCACCCTTCAAAGCAATTTTGGAACTTTTTTTCTGGCATGGCCATCAAAGATGTCATCGTATGACCCTTGATGTCCTGAATGTCATCAAAATATCTTCTTTTTGGTATTTCCTGTGCTCACTTTGGCAGCACTTATACTAAAATTAGAACAGTATTTCCTTTATCTTCGAGTAAAGAAAAAAGTCATTGAGGGCTATATCAGGTGAGTAGTGAGAGTGTTCCAATATAGTTATTTGTGTACTAAAAACTTTCTCACAGACATTACCATGTGAGCTAGTACGTTGTTGTGATGCAAGAACCATGAGTTGTTGGTGAAAAGATCAAGCCATTTTCATCTAACTTTTTCACCGAGCTTTTTCAGCACTTGCAAATAGTAAACTTGGTTGACCGTCCAGTTGGTACAAATTCATAATGAACAATCCTCTGATATCAAAAAAGGTTAGCAACATAACTTTGACTCTTGATTTGGACTGATGGCACTTTTTTGGTTGTGGAGAATTGGCTGACCTCCACTGTGCACTTTAACACTTTGTTTCAGGATCGTATAGGTACACCCATGTTTCATCACCTGTGATAAGATGGCCTTGCCTCTCCAAAAGGTCTTGGCAAATTTTGACCCTCTTTTGCTTTTGTTCATGGAAGAGCTCCTTCATGACCATTTTTGCACACACCTTTTCAACTCAAGATTTTTAGTTAAGATTTTCTTAGGTGTTTATCTATGTTTACTTGGCCTGCTATACTTCTCAGTCAGCCGACGATTTTGATGCGCAATTCGACCAATTTTTGTGATGTTTTCATCAGTTGTGCTATTTAGTTACTGGCCACTTTGACCTCTCTTCATCAGTGACTCTTTCTCTCTTGCCTCAGAAAAATGTTTAATCCATTTGTACACTGTCATTTTCTTCATGGCATTTCCCCCATAAACTTGGACTAACATGTCTCTGATTTCACTTCCACTCTTGCCAAGTTTAACAAGAAATTTAATTTTTGTTCATTGCTCTAATTCAAGTTCTGACATTCTCAGCACAGCACACAAAAACACGCAACGACAATAATGAATGCCACTTAGCAAGACACTGCCACACGTTCAACACAAACACAGCTATGATACACAGACATACCAAGGTTATGATACCTTACTGAGTTTTTTGTACAGTGCTGCCAATGTAGGCACATGGTGGCAAGTTCATGAACTTAATTGTCAGACATGGGTATAAATAAAAGGAAGTGAAGGCACTAATCATGTGACTTTCTAGGAAAAAGGTTGTTTAAGCCATGAAAAGAATTCATACAAATGCTTTGAGCATGATCACAACATACCTGGGACCTTGGATCCATGTTGAAAACAGTGTTATGGGAAAGTGCAGATTTTATTCTAAATTAGGTGAGAAGCCATGCAGACTTTGGAGTAGTAGAGTGATACCACTGATTCAGTTTTTAAAGAATTATCATGGTTTCTGCAAGCATAGAAGCAAGAGACGTATTAGAAGACCATATATGCACATATATACAAATATATATATACACACACATACACACACACACACACACACATACACACACACACACATAGGTTAGTTGGAAAGATAATATACTGTGTAGAAAATATCAAGTGATAGTTTTGGTTAGTAGTATTAACTACATAATGGCTTTGAATAGGCAAACCATTTACTAGTTCTGTTTTGTAGGGCAAATTTTTTTTGTTATTGAGGCCAAATTAGGGATAATGGTGGTTCTAACTGAACTAGTGGAGATTGTGAGAGTATTTGGATTCAGCCTCTGTTTCAATGGTAATGCTGAAAGGATTTACTAATGAATTGGACAAACAGTGTGAGAGAAAAAAAGAAAATAGTCAGAAACAACTTCAAGGTCAACATAACCTAAACATTATCTGGCCTCTTCTAAGCAAGCTGATGTTAATGTTACTACACTTGATCTTAGCCAAAAGGCCGAGAAGCAATGATGTTAATGTTGAGAATTACTTACACTGACATGTTAAGGTTTATTGACACATAGGCTGTTGTATTTTTCAAAGGCAACTAATAGCAAAGAGACAATTAAGTAGTCACCAATGATAGGCTAATAGAAGCATGTGACAAATACTTTTTTCCATTTCAGCATTTGTATTACAAATATTAATAACATAAAACACAAATGGCCTCTGAAAACTTTTTTTATTATTTAAATGGTAACTTTTCTTGAGCTTAGAAAATGATTGATTAACATGAGCCTGGAAAACTTTAAAGTCTTGAACAAGATTTTTTTTTTATTATTTAATTGAATCTAATAAGGGAAAAAATATAAAACACTTATTTCAAGTAAAACAGTTTGGTCATATAAAGGATCAGTAAACTAAACATCAGATTAATTTACAAATAATACATAGGTTATATTTGTATTCAACTATTTCATTCATGATGTTTACAAATATTGTGTTTACAGAGTGTCTACTATGCGAAAAGCTCTGTCATTAGCAGTGCCTTTCCAGTGGAAAGAGAAAAGATGAAAAGAATCAGCCCTGGGGATGTAGAGATTGTATAGATATAGAGAATAAATACTTTATTATACTTTATTTTAATATAAGGAAATACACTATTTTATAAATGTTTATCAACAAATATAATTATAAAAATTAGCCAAGTATTAAAAATGGTACTTAATCTATTGAAAACAGGGCCTTTTTTTTTGCCCCATTGTCATTTCCTTGGCATTTAGAAGAGTACCTGATACTCTAAATTTCATAATAATTATTTGTATAATTAAGTAATGAGGACACTAGAGCATAAAACGGCCCAACATTTTTATGTATTCTTGGAAGGCTTTCTTGAGTCACTGGATAGGACCTAATTAAGAAATTGTGCTCAGAGTCTTGTCTATGTAGAACATGGCTCCCTACTTAAGCAATCAAGTAATAATACAATACTGAATGTATTTTGTGAGGAAAAATTTATAGAGAATAATAAAAGTGAAGGGGAGGAAGAGGGGCATGATATGATCTGTGACTTTAAGTAATTATAATCTAGTTGAAGAAGGCCCAAATAGCAATAGTAACTTAACACATGGTATTCTAGTTTTCTTGTAGCAAATCTCTACCCATAGCATTCACTTAACTGTGACTTTACTTACTTATATAACTTTCTCTTTCATATGGCTGAGTACTCCATGGAATCACTAAGCAGAATTTCTCACTAAAATTTGATATTAAATGGCCCTTGAAAAATGTGTAATATTTCCTAATAGAGGGAAGTGAAAAATGAATTCCAGGGCAAATATAAACAGGTAGATAGAAGTAAGAATGTGACGATCTAGTATCAGTGGGCAATTCAGTTTGAGGGAAGTCAAATACCTCTTGGAACACATGAGAAAGAAGAAGAGAAAGGCTCTCAGGCTAGACTTCAGAGAAATTTCAATGTCTACCAAAAAAGGGCTAGCCTTGAATCGTAAGCAGGGGTCACAACATGAAGGGTTTTAAGAAGTGAGAGATGTGCTCGAGGTTGTATTTCTGGAAGTGAGTCTGGTTTTGGGTGGTTTTGATTGATTATAAAGGCTGACCCTCAAATGCTACAGCCCCAGGAGCCCATTGCCCAAATCCAGTAGTTCTTTCATAAAGATCTGAGTGAGCATCCAGAGGGAAATGAAAGAGAATCATAGCTCAATGACAAGAAAAGAAAAGTTTTAAAGATGGCACCAAGGTTTAACAGTGCTGGTGGAAATACTACTCAATATATAAATAAAAAATACCAAATAAATATGAATAAAAATAAGAAGATGAGGACTTCTTTGTGTGATTATGTCATCTCTTCATAAGTAGAGTGAAGCTGAAAATATCATTACCTTCAAGAATGTTTAAGAGGAATTGTTTCCAAATGGTTGTATAGATTCATGACAGATCTGTTCAATGATCAAATGGGACAATGGGACAATGGTCTCATATGGTAATTAACTTAGTTTGGGAGTAGATGGCATTGGCCAAGAACCGAAATATTCAAAACAATGAAATAGGCACAGAAATTCAGGTAGGAAAGGCTGTGTCAGGGAGTGACCCCCAATTAGCGGCTGGTTATAACTGAGTCTAACATCGAAGAAGGTACAAGAACTTAAAAGGTATGTATGCTTTTTATTGAGGGGAAAAAGTAGAAGCTAAAATGCAAAAAAATTAAAATCTTATTTTCAGACTTTTCATGAAGTCTGATTGTTTTATATTATAGTTTCATTGAAAATACAAAATGATAGACACTGCTTGATATTTTTTGACTGCTTGTGTTAAATATCTCAAGAGAAATATTGTATGGCTCCATAAAAAGATGTTGCTGCTGTACCATTTTTGATCTTCATGTCTCAAAAATATATGCTATATTTTCCACTTTCTTGTGTAATTTGATTCATTGTCAATCATATGTAAGAACAGCAGTTAGGATCCTCTAGTATCAAAAAAGAATGTGAAACTTATCAAAATTTTATCCAGTTTCTAAAATAGGCAGTTTATATTTAGAAGAACCTACTAAAGCCTTTGTCAGAGATGATTGTGTTGTATTTTTTCTAGCAAAAATATACTACAAAATTTTAGAAATGTAACAATGAGGTTCTGATGGACATGTGCTAGGGGAGAAGTAATATAAGGTAAATTTGATAAGACAGGCTGGGGTCAGATCAGGCAAGCCCTTGGAGAACAAAGTATTTGGGGTAGTATTCTAAAGGTATTATAAATCATTTTTAGATTTCTAATGAAATTGAGGAGTTAAATATATTTCAGATTTATTCTTGTTCCTAAAAATTGTCTTGGTCTAAAAAAACATATTGTCCTCCAAACCCAGCTAAATTTTCTGTGTGTTTTCATTATAGGAATTAACCATATTCCCAAATGTTTTCATCCAACTCTTACTCTTGTTTCAGATCCATAGCACAGGAATTCAAATATGTCCACTTCCACATCATAGTTACTCAATAAATGGTTGAATGACTTGAAAAGAGATTGAATGAATGAGTGATGATCAATACTATTTTCTTACAAATTTTATTGGATCAAAGTGGCAGATTATAACTACTGATAATGTAATAGCCTTAAAAATCTTATGAAAATTAAATGTTATATTATTTTAAATATGCTTTCAAAATATGTATTCAATTTGATTTCTAAACCAGCCTTTCTGGGAAGGAAGATTAAATTTCATTGCTGCCAATTTATAGGTGAGGTATAATTAAAGCTCCTTGGAAAAGTTTCCTGACTGTTAGAGGCTGAAATCTAGACAGGGCTAACCATACAGAACATTTTTTCACTTCCAATTTTTCTCTCATTCACTGAACCATAATTATCACATGCAATGGCAACACTGAGCTGGACAATACTCTTAAATTTTCCTCATTCTGAAAGGCATTTAACTTAGCTTGCAAATCCTCAAATACAAAGGGAAACTTGAATAACAGCCTGGAAGACTCACATTGCCTGACAGTTCTGGAATTGACAGTGATTTGGTTGGCTTTCAGCAGACATTTTTCTTTAAGTGTTACTTTTCTGAACAAGACAATATATGATAATGCTGTTTCACTGACCTTAACCTGCTTCCTGCCATGGGCTTAAATTAGCCAGGATTTTTTGTCAAAACAGTGCAAATCTCTACCATAAAAGAGCTGAAAAGGGATATTCTTTAAAAAATGATAACTTGGGGAAAGTTGGTTGAGAAAAGTCCCATGTTTGCAGTTTCACTACTTAAATAAAACAGAAGTGTTTGGAAAATCTTTTGTTCTAATTTGAGTAAATGGATCAATTTAACATTTAAATTTTAATCACTAAATGGTTATACCAGTTCAAATCCAGTTCAACATGTCAGTTTATTGCCAAAATTCAGTTTATATCATATAGCAATATCTCAGTGTTGGTGACATAAAGTTTACTTTTCAATCACTGGCTTTTATTGGATTTAAAAGATGGAATTAGAGCAGAGCTAAACCAATTAGAGAACAGAAGGACGATACAAAAAAATTAATATTACAAAGAGCTAGTTCTTTGAGAAAGTCAACAAAATTGAATACCCCCTGGCTAGACTAATCAAAGGACAAAAGGAAAGGACACAAATATCCAAAATTAGCAATGAAAGTGGGGAAATTATCACTGATACCACAGAAATACAGAGGTTTATAAGAAAATATTATGAAGGGCTGTATGCCACTAAATTTAACAACCTAGAAGAAATGGACAAGTTTCTAAAAACTTATAGCGTACCTAGACTGAACCAAGAAGAACTGGATAATCTAAGTAGATCAATCAATAACAAAGAGATTGAAATAATCATCCATAATCTCCCTAAAGGCAAAAGCCCTGGACCAGATGGTCTCAACAACGAGTTCTACCAAATATTCAAAGAAAAATTAATGCCTATCCTCCTCAGACTCTTCCAAAACATTGAAGAGGAAGCAATATTTCCTAACTCATTCTATGAGGCCAACATTACCCTAATACCAAAACCTGGTAAAGACAACACACAAAAAAAGAAAACCATAGACCAATATCTCTGATGAACACAGATGCAAAAATCCTAAACAAAATATTAGCAAATAGATTACAACAATGCATCAAAAAGATTATATCATGATCAAGTGGGATTCATCCTGGGAGCACAAGGATGGTTCAACATATGAAAATCAATCAATGTCATACACCACATAAACAAAATAAAAGATAAAGACCATATGGTCATATCCATTGATGCAGAAAAAGCGTTTGACAAGATACAACATCGATTTACGATCAAAACACTAAATAAAATAGATGTAGAAGGAAAGTATCTCAGCATAATAAAGGCCACATATGACAAAACCTTGGCTAACATCATCCTGAATGAAGAAAAGCTGAAGACTATTCCCCTAAAATCAGGAACAAGACAGGGATGCCCCCTGTCATGACTGCTATTCAGTATAGTACTGGAAGTCTAGTCACAGCAATCAGGCAAGAGAAAGGAATAAGAGGTATCCAAATTGGTAAAGTAGAGGTCAAATTGTCACTATGTGCAGATAACATGATCCTTTACAAGAAAATTCCAAAATTTTCAAAGATTTCAAGGAAACTATTAGAAACAATAAGTGAATACAGTAAAGTCACAGGATACAAAATCAATGTACAAAAATCAACAGCGTTCCTATATACAAAAAACAAATCCTCAGAAAAAGAAATGAGGAAGTCAATTCCTTTTGCTATCACAACAAAAATAATGAAATACCTGGGAATTAACTTAACAAAGACTGTGACAGACTTACTTACGCACTGAAAACTATAAGACACTTTTGAAAGAAATTAAAGCAGACACAAAGAAATGGAAAAATATCCCCTGTTCATGAAGACTTAACATTGTTAAAATGGCCATTCTGCCCAAAGCAATCTACAGATTTAATGCAATACCTATCAAAATCCCACAATCATGCTTTCATGAAATAGATAAATGAATTATTAAATTTATATGGAACCATGAAAGACCTCAAATTTCCAAAGCAATACTACATTAAAAAGAACAAGGCTGGTGGTATTACACTCCCCAACTTCAATTTATATTACAAAGCATCAATAATCAAAACAGCTTGGTATTGGCAGAAAAACAGAAACATAGACCAATGAAACAGAACCAAAAACCCAGAAATAAATCCACGAATTTATGGACAAATAATTTTTGATAAAGGAGTAAAAAATATGCAATGGCAAAAAGACAGCCTCTTCAGTAGATGGTGCTGGGAAAGCTGGAAAAACATATGCAAAAGAATGAACCTGAGCTGTGAACTCTCTCCATATCCAAAAATTAACTCAAAATGGATTAAAGACCTTTATATAAGACCCAAAACAATAAACTTTATAGAAGAAAACATAGGTACTAAACTTACAGACCTAGGGCTCAAGGAAGACTTCATGAACCTGACCTCAAAGGCAAAGGAAGTAAAAGCAAAAATAAATGAATGGGACTATGTCAAACTAAAAAGCTTCTGCACAGCAAAAGAAACCATCAAAAAAGCAAAGAGACAGCCAACTGAATGGGAGAAAATATTTGCAAATAACACATCAGATAAGGGTCTAATATCTAAAATATATAAAGAACTAATACGACTCAACAACAAAAAAACCAACCCAATTAAAAAGTGGGCAGAAGAACTAAACAGACACTTCTCCCACGAAGAAATACAAG